>MQRK01215486.1:36060-51105 GCA_001938485.1 Girardia tigrina
CCTGAACACCAGCTTCATTTCCGGCCATAGTTGCACAACCATCGTATCCTTGTCCAATCAATTTACTCATATCCAAACCATATTCCACACACTTGTTAAGAATTGCAGAACTGATGCTTTTAGCATCCATTTCTAAAAGCTTCACAAAGCCAACAAATTCTTCCCGAATGTTTTTAGCTTTATCAAAAAATAGAACACCAAGTGAAAGCTGTTCTACCCCTGCAATATCAGCTGTTTCATCAGCTAAAATTGAAAACCCAATTGATTTATTGACTTCTGAAATGATGGAATTTCTCAATTCCAATTCACAAAATTCAATTAATTGATGTTCAGTTCTCACAGATGTATATCGTGCGTTTGCAGGTGCTGTGGTCAAATGTTTTTGTAATGTAACATCACCAGCTTCAATTCGAAATCGAAATAAATCCTTTAAATTCCCTTCATTGCTATGTTTTCCCCGCAAGGGTAAGTCATGAGTAGCACAAAATATAATCAAAAACCAAATTGAACCTAGTTTTATTCGATTCGATTTTATAGTCGCCTGTACTGTAGAATCGATTTGACTAATTATATCTTTTTCGGAATATTTGTTAACGGTAATAAAATTTTGCGCATCAATAGTTGCTTTTTTGTGCCATTGCGACGTCAGATGATATCTAGCAGCTTCATGAAAATTTTTATAGTTTATAAATGCTGATTTTATAAATGCCCCTTGAAGATCTCGATGAATCTTTGGTGGAAAAAGGACACAATATTTTCAAAATGCACCTTTTTTATTATTGAATAACACAACCAAGTTGAATATTCTTCTATCCAAGGAAATCGAAAAGCCCTTTTCCCAGTTGAATCTTTTTTAAAATTGTATTCTTTTTTAGGAACTGTTGTGTTTAGGAGAATCTTTAATTTTAAATCAAATGGGATAGAAGAAACAGTTATATGGGCACCAATATCGTACATATTTTCATTTGTGTTTTCTTGTGTAGTTGACTCTTCTATTCGATCATTCAGGATAAGCAATATCTGCATGTTCACTAAATTCAGTATATGGTACAGATTCAGGTTCACTTAGAGTCTGTATTTTCTGCTTTTTATTTTCGGGCTTGTCACAGGATAAATATTTTCTTATATCCATTCTAAAAATGAGAGGAATAAAACGATTAAAAAATTTTACCAAAGTGTTTACAATCTTAATTTTCTAAATTATAAATTCTAATAATATTTAAGGCTCGACTTCCGTTTTGCCACCTAATTTCAAAATATTATTATTAAAAAAATTTAACTAAAAGCCTTTTAGTTAGATTTTAGACTAAAATAACTTTTTTTCTGAGACGATGGGAGATCGACATAGTACAATTAAAATGATAAATTATTCAAGTTTCCAGGGGGGCAACTGCCCTCTTTGCCCCCCCTTGGGGACGCCCATGATAGGATGTGTTTTGTTATTAGATTAGTCAGTTATTTGTCTGAGTTAGACTAAAGAAAATTCAGTATGATATAAATTCTGTTGCACATTATTTTTAATACTAAAATACTTCAGTTAAGATAGAAACAAATTAAAAACGACAAATTTAGAAAGTGATATGTGTTGTCTTAATTTTCAAATTTTATTAACCTGTGGATAACTGAACAGGAATAGAAAATCGTCTCGAAAATAATCGGCAATTGAAATCTGCATCAGACAACGCTCTGATTTCATCCCTTCGTTCAACAGTATGATCGATTAATAATTTATGATTTGACGCAGACTTTTTGACGAAAATATGAGATTATAAAAACGTGGAGTCTAATTTCAGATGCATGCATCCATGATTTATTACACATGTACGTAATGATGAATTTCAGTTGTGAAGGTTGTTCGCGAGTATGATGTAAGACATGTTGTCTCTTCAAAAAATAATTGCAAAGTTTTAATAATTTAAAATTTAAATAATTTTAATAAGATTTAATTAAATTTAACAGATGTTTCATTTGACTGAAATATATTGAATTATATTCAATTAGGAAATTTGTTTAAAATAACAGATTTCGGCAATTATTTTAAATGACGATTTTTCATGAATCCAAATTCGAAGAAAAATAATTGATTTTTATTGCATCAATAAATTGTTAAATAATGACCTTAATTTTGATTCTATCAGTATTGCAGCTAAGAAATAAAAAATATGTTAATTTATTCAGTTTCGTTCGAAAAAATATTTTCTTTCACCATTAGCTTCAATGAAGCCGTTTTAATAAAGATAAATTTAATTAGATGAAAAAATCAAGATTTAACTAAAATCATTTGTTAATGAATTCTGATTTTTATCCATAATTTAAATTGATGAAACAAAAATTAGGAAATAATAATGTTAAAATTTATGACGAAAGAGGGCATCATTTATGTTACAGTCTCCAAAATACAATAAAATGTCGCGGTCCTTAAAAATGAACCGTCTCTTAAGTTGGTATTTTTGAACAAGGAACAATATAAATTATTTGGAATCACTTTGAAAATGACTAAGCAATACTAAGAGACAAAATCTGAGTGCAGTATTTCACAATTATTTACGTTAGTATTAATAGTATTAGTATCAGTATACACCATTTCAACATGTATTTCAAAGAATAACAATTGAATTTCAAATATGTGAATTGTATTTTAAATTCGTAAATTGTATTTCAAAGAAGAACAATTGTATTTCAAAAATTAATAATTGTATTTCAAAAAATATAAATTGTATTGATCAGATACCAAATTTATTTAGGTGTCTCTTGAATATTTGATCTTCATTGTACAAGAAAAAATAAACGAAAATTTATTAGTCATAACAATTTGGAATAAATAAATTTGTTCTTAAACGCAATCTAATATTACTCAGTCTAATATTATTAATGTTCTTCATTATTCAGCTTTACAGGTCTAGTCCCACCCTTTCGTTTTGATTTGACCTCACCATAACAGACCCATGAATATGCTGTATTCTACCGCACACTGATGGATTCTGCCAGTGGGATCCAATCATCCCTCTGTTTGAGGCCTCCACAATGTGTCGACACCCCTTATCAGAGTATCTGGCATACGTTTGCCTCTTAATTACTTCACTTCTTGTAAGCAGTGAGCGACATTTTGGACAAGTTGCTTCCCCATTGGTAAATAAGACCTCAAAGCACTTCTCATGTCAGAGATGATAGCATGGGTCACATCTCACAACCGGCTTCGATAACACTGAAATCTGATATATGCTGCATTTGTCTTGTAGATTCATTTCTAAAACTTAAGATTAAAATTAAACTGAAAATAATATCAAAAAGTACCTGAGAAATTTAAATGTAAAAATTAAATTAAAATTAACACAATTATGAAATATTGTTGTTATTATTTGAAATACAATTTTTATTTTTTAAAATACGATTTTTAATTTTTGAAATATAATTGTTAATTTTTGTTAATTTACGAATTTAAAATACAATTGTTATTATCCGAAATACAAGTTGAAATGGTGTAGTATTATTAGAATTAACAAATTAACCTACTTAGGAACCTTGTCTCTTTTATTTCGTTTAATATAACTGGAGGATAAAGAGTTTTGTAACAAAGTAAATACGAACGAAAGTTAATGTTTTAAATACTTTCATTAGTTAAGAATAACAATGATAATCACTTCTCACAAAATACAAAAATAATGAACATCAAAAACACCGAAAATTAAAAATATGGAAAGAAAAAATTGGCAGCGGACACAGCTTACAAATACAGCAAAATTGTTTGCACAAAGTAAATAGTTAAATCATAAACTGAAACGACTGTAAAGAAATTCAAACAAATTCTCATATACAGCAAAAGATTGAAAATCTTGCGAGAAATACCTATGATTATTTTTTAATACAAAATTGTGATTGTAGTGGGGACGTTAACCCAGAATTGTGCAGAGTCTATGAGGCTCCACGCGTTTGATGTACCCGCTTCCACCGGTGACGTGGGCCACCATTGGATCGTAGTTGAGAGCGGCGACCACAGGATAGCTGGTCGCTGTCGACGTGTCGTCTGATTTGCCGTCTTGCCGGAACCGAGAGAGTGGGGCCGAGCATCGAAAAATCACCGCTGGATCGGTCTAGTACCGGCCGAGTGTTAAGTTGCGGAGCGCAGAAGAAGACAGGATAATCCTCGAGTAAAGAAGAACAATTAAAAGTAAAAGGAACAAAGTAAAATAGGAACAATAAAAAGATTTTATTTGACACTGGGGCTGAAGTGAATGCTATCAGTAAAGATATGTTAATAGAGTTGCAAGACTCAGATAAAACTTTGAAAACCCGGCGTTTATCCAGAAAAATCAAAATCACGGATGAATTTAGTCACTGGTGGTTGAATTAGGTGCTGAAGGGAAAAGTTGTAATTTCGTTGTTGTGAACGGACTGAGCCTGGATATAATTCTTGAGATACAAAGTATGAAGAGTTTCAGGATCACGATTGATCTCGATAATAATTGTGTTAATAGGAGAATAATTTTCATTCCATTTTTTGAAGGTAAATGCAGATACAACTGTCATGACAAATCAGTTAAACTGAAAGGGTACTGTTTGAGGAGTCAAAATCAGTATGTGTCCTATGAAACTCAGACTGTAGCAGCTGTCTTTACATGCGAAGCGTCTGAAAGTGAGTCTCTCTTATCTCTATTTAGATGTGTGGATGATAGAGATAGTTTAGTGAAAAAATTCAGAGACGTATTCAGTTGACCTAAATATGATATAGGTTGGGCGCAAAACGCTGATCATAAAATACGGCTTAAAGATTATTTCTCGATACAGGAGCCAACAAGAAGTCCGGTGGTGCTCAAAGAAACAGTTGATAGATTTGTTGAACAGTTACTACAGAAAAATATTATTCAACCAAGTCCATCAGAGTGAAACGCTTCTATGGTGATTTTTCCAAAAAATGACAGAGATATTCAAATTACTGTATATTACTTGGGACTAAATTAAAAGACTAAAGTTCCATCATGTCCATTTCTTCCTTTCAAACCAAGTTTAATGACCGTTCCAATTTTGACAGTTCCAAATAGCTACGACCAATTCACATTGGATACTCATTGATGTAAAAATACAATTGGATGCGTCTTTTCTCAAGTGCTAAGTGGTGATGAAAAAGTAGTAGCCTACATTTCACATAAGTTATCTACAGTAGAATAACATTATTGCGTGACACGAAAAGAGTTGCAAAATGTCTATAAATACACAAAAATGTTTAGACACTTTTTATTATAATATATCTATAAGGCTCTATGCTAGATGATGGATAGGAAAACAGCACGTAAAAGCCAATTTAGTTCATGGCTTAATGAATTGAGTGGATATTCAATACATGAAAGGAGTAGAACATAAGAATGTGGACGATCTATCCTTTGCGCCAGAACAATGCCAACAATGTGCAATGAACCACGAAAGTCCGAAGGTAAAACGAAATGTTAAATATTACAATGAAAATCAAAATGATAAAAAAAACTGTTATCCAATGCCGACGGATAGTAATGAAAGAAGAGGAAATAATAATTTGGCTTTGATAATTAAACTTATGAAAGACAAAAACTTTAAACATCAATATCATGGAGAACTTCAGAATGCAGAGAGAGAAAACCAGGTTCTACAGAGAAATCGGAGAGACTTGCGATTAAATGAGAATTGTTATAAATCATTCGCCAAGGCACTATGAACTGCTTTTACCAAAAATAGGAGAGATGAAATCATTGGTCATAATCATATGATGCATGGGCACATTTAATAATATATAATTTAATATACTTTTAAATTAATACTTGAATTAATACATTAATTTAATACATTTAATAATTAATATTAAAAATATTTATTTGTTTTAATATTTAATAAATTGTGATTAAACAAATATATATTTTAAATATTAACTGCATCAAAAGTGCAAAAAATCAAATTCAAGAAATTCTTTTATAATATTCTGATATATTATAATGCATGATATATTTACATTTGATATTTATTTTGATTTAAGTTTTCATATTTATATTGTCGTGAAATTGATTTTCAATAATGTGAAATTGATTTTTATTAATGTGAAATTGATTTTCATTTGTATGAAATTGAATTGTAAAAGGTATAGTGCTGGCTAGGATACTACCGCGAATTAAAGGAATCGTGATGCAGAGGTACGAAAGGCCATATGAGGTGTTACGTACAAGGGGTTAATGGATATTACCGAATGTCTTAACAAAGGAGAACTATAATAAAATAATCCTCCAGTCAATCAACTTGTGTAGATTAAGAATTTATATCAATTGTAAAATTAATCAACGAAGTAAATAACGCAAGACTTTTCTTTTATAAAAATGTTTATTAAAATATTTATAAAAATTCTTTACAAAATACAATTTGTTAACAGAAAAATATAAAGCGATATCCCTTTGTAGCGTGCAGAGGGTTATGAGACTGGGAATCACCGTTCTCCAGTCACAGTCAGTTAAAACTTGATAAATAAAAATTAATAGTTCAATATAATAAAAATTCGATTTTATAAAATTTAAAATAATTAAGTTTAAAGAAATTAAAGAGATTTAATGTAATTCTCACCGATGTAACTATTTTCTTCGTCACCAATAAATAACCTAGGAATCTCCTTCGCACGTAGAAATCAGGGCACGTAATTTTAATCTTCTCGCAAGTAACTATGACTCGGAAATCTTTCTCGTCAAGCAATAATAATTCAGAATCTTTCTTGTCAAGCAACTATAATTCGAAATTCTTCTCGTCAGGTCCGAATTCTTCTCGTCAATAATTACAATTCAAATTCTTCTCGTCAAGCAGCAATGGCTCGGAATCTATGAGAATATGAAAAAAGTAACGCGACAATAATTATCTTACCTATGAGAATATGAAAAAAGTAACGCGTTTGTTATAACTTCTTGTATTTTTATATTTGTGTGACTTGGTGTGATTTGCGTGGCAAATGCGCGTAGCTTACGGTTTATGATTTTGAAAGAATAAAACGCACACAATGAAACAAAAATAAAATCGCGTGAGAAATCGCGTAATGAATACGTGGCCGTAGCTTACAAAAAGAAATGAATTGTGAGAATAGGCGTAAGGAATGTGTGGCTGAGAAAATAATTCTTGATTAACAAAATCGCGGTTAAAAGAAATTTTGCGTGTCAAAAATGAAGCTCGCGTGACCACGCAAAAGTAAGGACGCATTATGCGCGGCGAGAACGTAACATAATAATAATAATAATAATTTTAATAAAATAGATAAATAATATACAAAATTAAAGTTTTATTTTAATAAAATTATAAATAATATATATAAATAATAAAAACAAGGCACGTACTACATAAAATCAAAAAATAAAATGACAAATGCAATTCATAATATTTTCATATTAACACAAATGAAATTCACAATATTTTCACTGTAATTGAAAATAAAACAAATGAAATCAATAAAAAAAAGTTTATATTTACATTATCCCAACAGAGGTGATCGATAACCTGGGGAAGCATGAATATAAATTAAGAAAAATAAGTGATCGAAAAATAATTGAGAAAAATGTGGTGAATATCAAAAGATTGGGAACACCCCAGAATAAGACGAGAAAATCAGAACAGGCTTCAACGAAAGTTTCAAAACGCATCAAAAATGATCATTAAGATGTACAAAGTAGAGTTCTGTCTGCATAAAGAATGGATATAAAAAAATAATTTTTTGATTTACTAGTTGTAATTAAATATTTGGTATTATATTTGTTTAAATAAGGCAAATATTGCAGATATTAGCAAATCTCTTCTAACAATAGAATTATAAATTTGTAAAAAACTACCGCAGCAATGAAAGAAATAAAGAACCCCAAGAAATTCGATAGTGTAGAAGATGCTGAGATTTGGACCGAAAAATTTAAGTTTGCCTAGAGGTTTATGGTTAATGGAAAAAATAGGTTCCCATCTTATAATGATGATAGATGAGCCGGAAAATGACATAAGGAGGGTTTTTCGTCAGATTATCAATGAAATGCTATTATTTATTTAAAAAAATATTATTTATAAAAAAAGTTATAATAAAAATTTATTTAAATTTAAGTTGTAAATTATAAATTTCTTACAAAAGCCAAAATCCAATATCCAGTAATTTATTATAAAATAATTCTAAAAATCATTTAATTTTTCTTTAATTAAAATTTAGACAAACAATTATTTTTTCAAACGAAATCAGTAAAAAAATTATGAAAATTAATTAAAATTATAATTAATTTTTACGTTTAATCTACTTATTTACCATTGAAAGATTTCCATCTGAAATGTCTAAATTAAAATATTTAAATTAATCAGACAGATCAATTGAATATTTGGAAACCCAGTTTATGAATTCCTATTCCTCGGAGAATCATAATTTGGGGATTAGTGAATTTGGGAGAAAAAACAAAAATTAAATAAATAGAATCTCAATTTTGAGATCATTTCAATATTTATATTTGTCAAAAATATATTACTGAAATATGACCAAATTTTATGTTGATTGAAGCGGAAGTTCATTAAAATTCTGTGAATTATTTTATTTTGGGAATGAGCTGATAAGAACTTGAAAAAAGACAGAATTTTAATTATTTCCATTGAAAATTGACAATTGTTAATCTAACGCTTTAAACAATATATTCAATATTTCATTATTCTCAATGATACTTAAATATAATTTGGTTCAACCGCGTAAGCTGTACATTCCAAACATTAAAGAATTCACTGATCAGAAGGAATTAAGAAGACATACAAGAATATGCACCTGGACATTGCACCTCAGCGACAAAGGGGTGGAGGTTCATATATATGTACTGTATAGAGAACTGTACGAGAGTGATCAAAGAGTGAACCTGAACGGGGTTTTGAATTTTAACCTGGATAATATAGCGGATAGAAGAATACTCAAATGTCACTTTTCTCTAGTTGCTCTCAGTACTTTTTTACAATCAAAGCCTTTCGAAACCATAAAACAAGGGATCATGATTGGTCATTTTTAGATGCAAACCAAAACGTGTCATTGCACTGAATTCTCGCGCTCTTGCATCAGAAACCGTGTGAGAGGATCAAAAGCTCTTGTATTTTTTGAAGTTTCACCCTATATAGAGTCTATGATTCACTACCCTGTGCATCGATGCTAAGTATCGCAGTTTGCTATTTATAAACAGTTATCCTTCACAGTCGGAGTGGCTTTTTAATTAGGTTCAAAGAAACAGGGTTTATATATATTCCTATTTTTTCTCTTTTTTACCGGGTGTTCAATGTTGGAATTTAAAAAAAGAGCTACCTTAATATATTTAAACAGATGTCCTTCATGTTTTTCTCCCTCTTCCAAAAAGAATCATTGTAATGAAACTAAAAGATTTAGCTTGAATATTGTGAGAATAATTGGAATTATGTATAGTATTGTTTTTCTTCTTTGGAGTGGTAGCTCCCCTACCCAAATCGCAGATATTTATTTTCACATATTTTGTAAATTCGGATTGATTTTTAGATTTTAAATTTAATTTATTTATTAATAAAGCAAAATAAAAATTCAACATTTTATGAAATTTAATGTTAAATAAAATTAAATTTCAATAATTGGTGAAATTTATTTTATATAAAAAAGAGTTAAAAATGTGATAATTTTTGAAAGTTCAAATAATGAGAATTTCGACACTACTTAAAAAATATCAACAAAAGAAGCTTGTCTAAATGCCAATGTTTTACCAAGGTTTGACCGAAAGATGATCATATTGTGATTTTAATTAAAATTTAAAATCAGGTTTGAATTTTCGAAAGATTTTTCAATAAATTAGAAGAAATACGTTTCATTATTGTCTTATAATTTAATTTTGTTTCTTTTTTGGATAATTAAAGTAAAGAAATTTGACTAAACACTGAAATTGCTTCTTAAAATTGGTATGGTTCCATCCAATTTCCAGGTTACCCTAAGGCCAGACGATGGTAGCAGGTCAAGGTCCTCGTGGATTTCATAATTGTGCTTGGTCAGTTTTAATTTGAAGACTTTCTCGGCGTTTCATTGAAAATTTTTAAAAGAAAAAAACTTATTTTTAGAATCAAGTATCAATTTAATAAAAAAAATTTTTTTAGGGATTTCAAATATTTTAGTCTCAAAAAAATTATCAACTTTCAGAATATTTAAATCTTCACAATAAAATATCGATCAATAATTCACAAAAAATAATCGTTCTTCGATAAATCGTCTTGTCAGCCAAAAATTTAATAAATTCGTTTTCAAATAAAATATATTTTCATCAAAATGTCAATTTGCTTGATCAGAAAAAAACGCTTTAATCATTGTGTTAATAAAAAAAATTCGCTTGACAGAATGTATCGTAAACATATTTATTCCATAGAAAAAAATTAAAGCAACCAAAAACTGACAAAAACATTCACTTAGTCAAATTTTAGTAATTGTCACAATATTTATTTTACACCTGGCTCGCTCTGATTGATCATCCAATCAGATCGATTCAATCGATTTTCTTAATATATTCTTTCCCCTATGCACGTTGACTCGGCATGTACTGTCCTAGGTACCGGCCAAAACTTGACACTGTTCTGTCAATCAGTTGAGGCATATAACTCATCAATCAATTAAATAATAAATGAACTGTAATCATTTCATAATCAAATTCAGATTTATTACTTTTTAAAATTTTATGATTTATACATATCCTACATAAATAGAACAGAAAATACTTTAATAGCTAATAATAAAAATTATTACGGTTACAAAAAATCAATAAAAACAAATTTTTAACTAAATGTAACTCTTGGCTTTGATGTATAAGAAATTTCTAATGACACCAGAAAATGCATCACTTTATGCATGAAATTAATTATTGTATGGGATAAAAACAAAATCCTTGAGACTTCTTATATAATATATTGCATTCTTCGGAAAGTCATTTCGTTTTTCTAATACTTGTTTTAAATGTATTTTTCTATATTAACAATCATTAAAAATCATTGACTATATTATTTATTTTAGCAGTTGGTAATAAAGGCTAGATTTGGAAAATTTTGGAATAATTAAAAACATTTATATTTGATTTTTGACCTATCAAAGATGGAAAACAAGAATCAGCATTTACGGTATGTGTTACTTTTTTACTCCCGAAAAGGTAAAAATGCTGTACAAGCAAGAAGAAACTTATGCGAAGTGTATGGAGAAGATGTGTTGACAGAACGCCAATGCCAAATGGTTTCAAAAATTTAGATCCGAAAATTTTGATGTTGAAGATTTTTCACGTTCCGGAAAATCCATTGAGGCCGACGAAGACATAATAAAGGCATTGATTGATTCAAACCGGCGAATAACAACTCACGAAATTACCCAGACATTACATTTATCTAATTCGACCGTCCATAATCATTTGAAGCTCCTAGGTTTTACATCAAAACTCGACACATGGATTCCTCATAATCTTACCGAACGATATTTATTCTGTCGTTTAGACATCTGCGATATGCTTCTCAAACGTCAAGAAAATGATCCATTTTTGAAGCGCATCGTCACTGGAGATGAGAAATGGGTAGTCTACAATAATGTAAAACGCAAGAGATCTAGGAGTAAAAAAGATCAACATGCTCAAAGCACTTCGAAAGCTTCAAAAAAAGTGATGCTATCTGTTTGGTGGGATTTCAAAAGAATCGTTTTTTATGAGCTTCTTCCGGACAAAAGTACGATCAATTCGGATGTCTACTGTCATCAGCTGGACAAATTAAATGAATCCCTTAAACACAAAAGGCCAGAATTGATCAATAGAAAAGGTGTAGTGTTTCACCAAGATAATGCCAGACCTCATACAAATTTGCTAACTCGCCAAATGCTTTTACAGCTTGGATGGATCATCATGCCTCAACTACCATATTCTCCAGACCTTGCACCTACTGATTATCATTTGTTCCGGTCTCTACAAAATTATTTAGATGGTAACACTTTTGGATCAAATGAAGATGTTAAAAATCACCTGGAAAAGTTTTTGAGCAGCAAAGAACAAATATTTTATGAACGTGGAATCAAGTCACTGCCAGGAAGATGGAAGAAGGTATTAGACGACAATGTTCAATATGTATTTCAATAAAATATTTATTCGTCATAAAAAATTGTCTTTTACTTTAATACAAAAAATCGAAATGACTTTCCGAACAACCCAATCGTATAACGATGCCCTATCTTCAATTAAAACAGTCTGCTGTGGACCTTTGAAAACCTTCAACAAAAAACAGTTATTCAAAGTTAAATCCTAACTCACTAAAACAATGAAAGTTGTCATATTTCCTGATTCATAAATTTCTGGCCGAATCTTTCAGTCTTAGTTTTTCCTATAAAATTCCTTGTTTCTCATTTGGCTTTGGCGACATTCATGGGCACTATTTAGTTAACACTTAGTGCTAAGTAAAGTCAGCTATTTATTCATACTTCAGTTGTTTTCCAAATAACGATAATTTATTGTTTCCATGATTTTAGTTAATTATATTTTCATTTTATTTATTAGCTTATATATTGATAAACCGTTGTTACACAGTATAATTAATACATTCTACAACTTTTGAATATTAAAAAAGAAAACTCATCTCCAATTGTGAACAAATAAGTTTTCCCCTTTAATATTCGCTAATAAAAATGAACATAAAATGTTATAAATGTATAAATTGATGGACTCTGTAAATAATAACACAAGTGTCCAAAGGTTTTATCGAAATCTTTGCAACATGTTACAAAAACTTGAATACATTTCGTAAATATGTAGACATTATTTTTAATGAGTCTTTGGTGGTAGTAAATATTTTATTAATTTATGTTTAAATGTCGTACCAACTCACAACACGTTACAACCTCTCCAAATCTTCTTAGAGGTGAAATGCTCAGTTAAGTAACGATTAGCAGTTTTGAATTAGTAGCAGTACCAAAATTAGTTTTTTTATTTTTGCTATTAATTATCAAAAACAGCACTCTTTGATAGCGCCCTTTTTTACAAAATTTAAATATTCTTTAACCATTTTGGGCCTGAATACAAATATTTTAAATTTTTTGGTACATATATGTACCGCTAGGACCGAAGGAGTAAATATACATTCATTTTTTTTAATTCTTCAGCACGATCGGGTTAATATTATTCCGAGCAACTTATTGCCCACATAATCCCAAATGCGTGATTGATATTAATATTAATATACAATAAATATTCAAATGAGATTAAACATTTTTACAAACAAAAAATCATAAGTTATTTGTAAATACTCTAAGTAATAATAATAATGTCTATTCCGATATTATTATTAAACAAAATTTAGAACATGAAATGTTCACTGTTCCATGTTTTGATCTGACGATTGGTATCATGTAACGTTGAATTAACCTTCAAAAATATTCAACTTAGTCAATCCTAAAGGAACATTCATGTGAACCTGATTAGATATTCAAACATTACCTTTGATTTAGTAGAAAAGAAAATTGGCATTTAGTTCTATTTTCTTTAAAAATCCAAAATATCTTCTTGTTTGTTATTACGTTTGGTGTTGGCATTCGTGACCACACTTTGATGTACGATTCTGCCAACCACTTGATTTGAGCTTGGAGGCTCCAATTATTTCCGTTTGTCGGGACTTCCTGCGAACATTGAGGATTTTGAATTGGAATATCTTTCGTAATGGAGTCCAGACTCTCCTGTCGAACACGGAGCAAGGAAGATTGACAGTCAATAATAAATTACCATTTCGTGATGGCTCTTGTGAACGTTGGGGAGGGTGGCCATCTTGCCCGACATTCCGCATAGAATCGCGATCCGTTAAGATCGAACAATGTACAAAATGTGTGAAATACTGGCACATATAAATCGATAATTCATAATAGACATAATAGCATGTCGAATAAAGGGAAAATAACATTATGAGAACTGATTGAAAACTTTTATTATTATTTGACAAATCAACATTTTGACATGAATTACATAAGAGCATTTTTTTCAGATAAAAACGATTGCATAAAGAAGAAGCTTTTTAAAGCAAAATTAAAAATTTTAATTTCAATATGTTTTTTTTAATAATTAATTTTATAAATACACTACACAAAAATCAATTGATTTTCTGTGAAGGTTATTTTTTTGTAAATATATTTTCACTCATAGCAGAACGATATTCCCTTTAAAAAAATTTTCTGTGTTATTAATTTCGCAATTTTGATTTTATTTAATTTTATGAAATTTTGTTATTGTTTTTTTTTAACCATTGGAAATTGGAATTCACTACATTTATAAATTGCATTGACATTATCTTCGATGATTTTTGATTCAAGATTAGAATTCATAATTTTGCACAAAAATTTATTGATGAAAATTACACAAAAATTTAAACAAACTTTTCGTTAATCAAATTTTATCATTTTGCCAAAATCCATTTATAAAATTTTCTTCAAATATCGAATTTCTTATGTTGTATAAATAATTTTTATTTTCACTATTAAAATTAATTTCGGAAATTTTCTAATTTTGTTGAAAAACATTTATTTTAAATTTAATTTTTTTAAAATTTTTGGTTTTATTGACAACATCAATATGAGTTTTGCAACATTTATTATTATCACAAGCGCATTCACTATTTGACATCTCTCTTGATCAATTTATTTCTGAGTTCAAACTAATTATTTTCAATAAATGAAAATCTGTTAATAAAAATTATTAATTATAAAGAATTGAATTGGTTGAAATTAAATCTAAACATTTTTTAAAAAACAACATATTAAATTAAGAAAATGAATGATTATGCAATCACTTACGTAAGTCTAATCGAGAACTCTTAACAAATTAGTTGAGAGTGCTGCTTGAACATTGATTTTAGGATCACATGATCTTATCAACAATGCTTCACATGACACTCTCTCCCAATAATTTTTAAAATGCTTAAATGTGCAAGCATTTTAAAAATTATTGGGAGAGAGTGTCATGTGAAGCATTGTTGATAAGATCATGTGATCCTAAAATCAATGTTCAAACAGCACTCTCAACTAATTTGTTAAGAGTTTTC
>MQRK01215488.1:4358-19279 GCA_001938485.1 Girardia tigrina
ACCAAGAAACAGCAGACTGTTTTAATATGCTTTTTTTCATCAATCGTTCGAGCATTTGCAGGCTGTAAATGATAGTAAACTGTTGATCGTGACAATATATGACCTAATTTTAAGAGTTCTCGATGTAATTCATCCAAGGTTTTGATACTTCTTAATTTTTTCTTCTTCGTTGATCTTCTATGCATAGCAATTTTTGAAATTGCACCCAAAAGCTGTAGTTGTTCATATCAATTGAAGGTCTTTATCATCGTTCCTTTAACTTCAATTTTTGTCCCAACTCAGGATGCTCTGAAATGGCTTGTTGCAGCGATTTGTTTTCGTATTTTCGTGGCTTCTTTTGTCTCTCCATATCTGATTGTTATTGCCTAATCTCCTTCTCAATTTCTCTCTTTCGTTTCTTCTTTATTGCTGACTCTTTTTTCTGTTCATTTGTTAATAATCGGCTGATTCATGAGCAGTAAGTCCAACTAAATCAGCATTGATGACATTAACTTCCTGATGCAGTTGCTCTTGTTTTGAACATTTGTGTTGTTGAATACTTTGACCTCCTTGAATTTTCATTTTCTTTACTGACTTTGTCGTCGGATGAACAATATGTTTGTTGGTTGACGGTATTGGAGACTCACGGTTGATAGTTTAAGATTCAGTTCGGAAAAAAAGTCTATATCGGTTTTGGACCTAGTAAAGCTTTTTTAGTTCCTTGATTTCTTCTTCATACTTCTCTGAAAAATCTCTTTTAGTTTTTATGCTGTTCCAGAACTATGTACAACATTTTTACAGCTTTTGCTTTGAAATGAGTGAATATGTTTGTGTAAAAGATTACAAAGCTCACTGTAAAGTTTTGTTCAATCCATTTCCTGAAAAGAAGTCATTTGCTTTTATTTAGAAATAAATGGTTCTTTACTGTTATATTTTTTAGAAAAATATGTTGAATTTGAAAATGTGCTAAAATTTATAAATATTTAAAAATTTAATGTACATATTTGATTTTATTAATTGAAGTTTAAATTATACTTTTAATTGTTATCAAAACAAACTATTGAATAAATTAATATTAAGTGCTTTCGCTTTTCATTATCTGACTATTGGTAAGAACCAATTTCATTATGATTTCTTCTTCTTGACATTGGGTATAGTATTTAATATTGTTAAATTTTAAATTTGAATTCTTGTTTCTATAAAAAATATATAAATTACGTCACAAAATCTTGACGCCCTCCGTCCCCTGTCACAAAATGTCACAAATTCTCAGATCACTCCCTCCCGAATTGGACATCATAAATGAACGGCTCCTAATGGATATTGTAAAACCCCAAATTTGTCTACTGAGTTAGGAGGCTAACTGGAGGTTTTAACGTGTTTAAAGATAAATAAAAATTATTGTACTAAACTAACAAATCACTGGATTGAGTGCGTTTAGTAAACAATTAACCAATAACGTTCAAATAACAATGTCTTTTCTTGAAAGATAAAATAACACAAGCGTTCGAAAATTGTAAATAAACAGAATTCATGAATACTTAGCTTTGATAGAGTTTCGGGAAAACCAAAATCGAGTAATTATAGAATAAATGGTTCTATTTTGTATCTTCTCTTTATTAATTGGTGATAGAAGGATAGTTGAATAGACTTCTTAAAAGCGAGAATTGGCTCGAAGTTCTATTTAGAGCACAGCAGTATAAATGTAATTCAGTTCATCGTTAGTTAAATGAAATAATTTCTTCAGGTTAGTGAATATGATAATTATGAAATTTGTTTAATTGATTTTCGTTTAAATTTTAATAATTATATAATCCTTAGGAATATTATTTTCTGATTTCGAATCATTATATAACTGTAATTTATCTTTCTTTCTTTCTCCAAACTATCTTCTTCTTTTTCTGATCAATCTTATTGTAAAAAAATGCATTCTTATATCTCGATAAATAAATAAGCATATCACAAAATAAATAAATATATAATGAGTCGTACATCTCAAAACAAAAATCACAAACAAAAAAAGAAT
Organism: Girardia tigrina; assembly: GCA_001938485.1. Lineage (NCBI taxonomy): Eukaryota > Metazoa > Platyhelminthes > Tricladida > Dugesiidae > Girardia > Girardia tigrina. Next base: position 6,364 of record MQRK01215488.1, read on the forward strand.
CACGCCACTGCACAAGCTAAAAACTAATAAAAGAAAAATAAATCACATGGATGGTAAACAATCAAAAGAGTACATGTCAAACGAAAGATATTGTATAAGGTGAAAAGTAAAAAGAGTGGGATAAACTCACACTATAGATATTATATTTTATATTATATAATTTATCTATTAGTATCAAACTTGGACTTTTAACGTCTTCGTTTCTTTTTCTTGATCTTATAACTTTTCTAGATTTTCTAATTGATCATATTCCCTAGAATTCAACCTTTTTAGAAAATTCCAAATGATTTATAAAACATTTTTTAAGGATCCTTTGATTTGGAGAAGCAATTCTGTTAGGTTCATTCATTCAATAGAGGGCGAAATATTCGAGTCATTGTTAATATTCAGTCACCATATTTATAAATTAAGATCGTTACTTCTCCTTTATTACTATTAAAATTTTCCTTTCGTTTTTTAATCAATAAATGACTGTAAGTATTATGGATTATAGATATACTTACTTTAAAGGAATTTAGAGCATATGACCAAATATGAAAACGCCTATATACATTCAGGGTACACGAAGATACTCGCGTGCACACACACACCAAAATGATCGATACTCGAGTCATTCACAAATAAAAATGAACCAAAATGTGTATATAGCGTATGGGTTAGCACATCAACTATGATAAAATATTATATAAAAATAATATAAGTTAATCTAAATTTTGTAGATTTTATAATCCAATAGTTTTAACTTATTAATCTAAATGGTAATAATGTTGGGTATTAGAAATCTTTAATATAATTATTTACTTTTAAAAACACAAATCTTTATTCTTTAATCTTTAGTCTTTATTCTTTAAACTTTAATCTTTAATCTGTAATCTTTAATCTGACTCCAATTAATCAGAAAGGATTTCCAACATAAATATATAAATGAATGAACACAAATTCTTTTTCAAAACTTTATTTTTCAATAACACAAAATAGCACACAGATTTTTATTGTTCAATTGAATAGTATCAATAGACGTATTCACAAACGGATATTCGATGCGAGTTTATCAGATCACAGTTTATTAATTTTCAAACTATAAATCTTCTAAACGAATGATAACCGTTAAACCCTTAAAGTCAAATGAACTTTATTCTCCTATACAGGATACTTAGTTCGACTTCAAGTAAAGAAATAAAAATAAAGAATTTAAATAAATTTACTCTACACGGAATCTTCTTTAAAATTTGTTGCAGGAAATTATTGGTGGGCCTATGACTGAATTCGTTGTTTATATACTAGTTTTTTCTAACCTTGAAAATTGATCGAATAAAACAAAGACTAAAATATTTTTAATTTTCAATTCCAAATTTTGATAAACTAAATATTATATTGTTTGAAATTAATAATTTTACCAAAAGAATTATTTAAAATTTTTTCAACATAAAATTTATCAAAAGTGTTCATATGTATTTTTCGAAACCCTAACAAAAAGACAGTGCAATATCGAGTAACCAAGAGTTCGTTGATATTTCTCTCATCTTTGTCTTTTTTTGTAATATTTTTGAGTTGCTGAATAAATAAAAACAGTCTTACATTTGAAAAAATAAGAACTTATTACTCGTATAAAATTTTGTAAAATTTCAAACGTCGATATAATTTTTGATATAAAGAAGAATGTTATTAATTTAGGAAGACAGCGACAGCAATGTGGTATCAGAAATGATAGAAATAGTCAACAAACAAAGAAGTAGTCTGGACCTTGAAGAACCCTCATCAACTCAGATGAGCAACTCTTGTTCAAAGACAATTTCTGATACAGAAGATATCAAGAATTCAAATTTTCAATTGTCATTTATTATGATTTCCTTGTTTATGCTGCTTGTTCCAATAATTTATGGGTTCGTAATTATATTTCACATTCATTCAACTGATCATTCTGATTATGTTCCTAGTGAGCACAGTCAAATTACAAGTGTTTTTGGTTGGTTATCAAGGATTTTAAGTTATTTGATTTTCGACAATGTTGAAAATGAACAAAATTAATATTTGAGTAGGACAAATGACTTCACTCGAATATATAATGCATTTTATGTAGTATGACTTGTTATTAATGGACAGTATTCAGGAAATGGTGGTCCATTTCCGTTGGAACAGAACACTGTATACATCTTATATAGCTTTGCTACATAATATCAGTATTTATATTCCTAAAATGAGCACTCGACGTTGTATTGTTGGTTGTCTTGGTCCTTTCGATTTCTTTCGACTTTTTTCTTTCGCGAAAGCTGTTTTAATAATATATTTGAATTACTTTTATTTTTCGGTTAATTGAAATGACTTAGTATTATTATTATTTACGAACTTTCAGAAATTATATGGTTTTATTTACTAGAATGTTATGGATTTAGTAATAAATAATATTTAATTTTTGATCTTTTTATATTTATTAATTATGATTCATAACTCTTGTAAATTCAAACTAATCAATTAATTGATTCATTCCGTAAAATAATAATAAAACTTACAGTATTAACAAGTAATCCTTTAAGGGTTCACTTAATCAATTGGTACAATCATATAATTGCCTCTCATTTGTGATCTTTGTATACAGTAATGCACAAAATAAGAGTAGTTTTGGATCAATATATATCAGCAGGGTCTAGAATACAGATCGGTTAATGAACTAATTTCGTGTGAAGTCACAGTTCGTGGAACAGACCTTATCAAATCCAAGATCGTCATATCCTTTTAGTGTTGATTGAATCAGAAGGTCCTTCGAAAATAAAAAGAAAAAAAATTATTTATAATACAAATTGTAATTATCGTTCTACCGGTTATCGTTTTCTTGGGCAATTTTCTTGTAATCCTATTATGACTAGTGCCTTCATTTTCCAAATTTTCGATATTTTCCAAATTATCAATGTCTTTCAGTTCCTTTTCCAATACATCCAAATCATCTAGCCACAATTGTCTGGTGTTTGATTTTTAATCGCTTTTAATTCTTTTAATTTTGCGTGTCTTTCTGCTAATAAAGCGTCTTTCTTTCCTTGGGTTAAATTAAAAATATGTAAATTCGTTAAATATGTAAAATCCGGTTTATCAGAATTTTGTTTACTGTCATTATCTCCATTTACTTCGGTTTCTTCCGGATCTTTTTCAATCGATATTTGTTTTTCAGCGGCTTCTTTCCACGTTTTAACCGGATCGGAATCATAATTTCTTTTGATAAGTGTATCAATTCAGCAATTTTCAAATTTTCAAATATTATTTTTCCATCTATTTTTTTCCAATATGAACCGAGCTTGATTTTGAAGTCTCGGTTCTTCGCTGATAGAATTCTCAATAAATATTTTTTTCGTTTCAGATACAATTCTAAACGCACTTTATAAAAGCTTGTCAGGATGTCTTCAACGGTGTTATATTTCCTTATAACTCAATTTTCATCATATTACTTTAAGTAAGTTTGGATTGTAGTTTGAAAAATTTGTGATATCCCATCGCTTCCGCTTCTGTCGACTGAGCAGATGTCATCTCCACTAAAAACCTGTTTATTTATAAAAATAAAATAATCAGTACTCAATAATAATTATTATATCTACCTGACTGTTTTATCAGTATTATAATCTTTGTAATCTGTCATCATTGCTGAAGTTTCATCCATTTTGATAAGCTTCCATAACGTTTTCTTTATATGTTGCTGTCCAAGTCCAAAAAATAAATCTTCAATATATTAGGTTGGGGAAAACGAAATCCATTATTTGGGGGTGAAATTCAAAACTTTATTTAACATGTTTAGGATTGTCCTCTTGGACTCAAATATGCACCGTTTTGTTGTATAATTAGTTGCTATTTTGAAGGTAGCTTCATAATACCTCTCTCGTAGAAGTCTTGGTCCTTATTGGCGACAAACTGTAGTAATCGATTTTCACAATCTTCTATTGATCCCAATTTCTTATCACTCAGGAAATTTTGCAATACGAGAAAAAGATGGTAATCGCTTGGTGCGAGGTCCGGACTATATGGTGGATGCATTCAAACTTCCCAACCAAGCTCCCTGAGTTTCTGGCGAGTCACTACAGACGTATGTGGTCTGGCGTTGTCGTGATGGAACACAACACCTCTTCTGTTGGCCAATTCTGGTCGTTTCTCATCAAATTGCTATCTTCAAACGGTCTAGTTGTTGACAGTACAGATCTGAATTTAGTGTTTGGTCATACGGAAGCACCTCATAATAAATCATTCCATTCCAGTCCCACCAAATACACAGTAGAACCTTCCTGGCTGTTAGTCCTGGTTTGATGAATGTTTGAGGTGCTTCACCGTGCTTTGACCATGGTCGTTTTCGTATAATATTGTCGTATGTAACCCATTTCTTATCCCCAGTAACCATTCCTTTAAGAAATGGGTCGATTTCATTTTGTTTGGCCAAGGCTTCGCAGATGGAAATTCGATCCATCATGTTTTTTGGTGTTAATTAGTGCGGAACCAAAACATCAAGTTTCTTTTTGAATCCTGCTTTGCCAAAATGGTTTAAAACCGTTTTATGCTCCTGTGCGATGCTATGACTACTAACATGCCGGTCAACTTCGATCATTGCCGAGATTTTATCGACATTTTCAACGATAGGCTTACCTGTGCGAGGTGCATCTTTAACATCAAAAATGCCTCCACGGAATCGACGAAACCAAAATTGCGTGTAATTAGCTGTTACAGTATTGGCACCATAAACACCATTCACAATAACAGCCGCCTGGCTTGCATTTTCACCTTTATCGAATAAAAACTGTAAAATGTACCGAAATTTTTCTTTGTTGACAAATAACAGGCAACACATAAACAATTGGTTTGAAACGTGTACAAATCTATTCAAATTCAACGGTATATACAACGAAAAAACAATCACTACACACATAATAAACCAACTACCACATGAAATACTAAATAAAATCAACAATAAACTAAACTTCCTATCCAAATCAAGCAGACCTTTAATAGAACTCCAAGACATTTTAAACCAATTTTATCCCTATAACTTAGACAAGGTGTTAGAGGAATGTTATAAGGAAGACAGCCTTGGGGATAGGAAACCCTCTGAATATTTATCAGAACTAACTAATAAATTAAAAGACGAAAATAATACCCCAAATACAACTTTAATTAAATTTTTCTTTCATAGAATTTTACCTCCAAGCATCAAAAATATCCTTCTAGCAAACAAAGAATTAAACCTCGAAGAACAAGGCTTATTGGCAGACGAAATACATAACAACGATTTAAACACTATCAACAACATCAACAAAAAATTAACAAACCCCGAAAACGACAAAAAAACTATAGATTACCTTTTAAACGAAATAGAGAAACTCAATAATGAAAGCGAAACTCTAAAAAAATTTAACGTAATAAGTCCAGAAATAAACAGAAAAAACCAACTTCCTAGAAATTGGAATCAAGATACACACGACAGAAGAAACGATTTTAAAAACCAAAATCCTTACTGTTATTACCACACAAGGTTCGGAGACAATGCGTTTCGATGTACTCCACCCTGCGATTACAATAAAAATAAAACAAACTAAAAAAGTCACCTAGATACGCACCAAATTTAGGTGACATTTATCACATTTTTACGGTGCAACCTATTAACTTTCGTTTTTCGTTTTTAATAGATTCGGGTTCAGTTATATCAGTTCTTCCAAAACATTTAGGGTTACATCCAGATTTTCTACCTTCTAAAGACACTAAAATCTACGCCACAAACCAAACCGAAATTAAAACGTACGGATTCAAAAATCTCAAATTATTGTTAGGGGATAAAATTTTTTTTTGGAACTTTATTATCGCAGACGTCCCCAAAGCAATTTTAGGAGCCGATTTTCTTTCCAAATTCGATCTTTTCGTAGATTGCAAGAACAAATCCTTAATCGACAGACACAACTCTTCTTTAATTCATCACATCCACTTAAAACAAACACAAACAAATAAGCCGACATTATCATACATTCCACGAACTAAAATCACCACTTATTACAACAAAAACTCAAATAAAAACAATTTAAACAAACATAACATGACAAACAAAAAAATACTTATAACGATACAAATCACAACATTTACACAAGATCACAAACATTTTTAAACAAGTACCACATATCTAATTTCTCAAATACCTTAAAAACAAAAAACACAATACAAACCTCTAAGACACATTTTACAAAAAATCACATTATATCACTATCACCTTCGATTAAAAAATTCGACGATACACATTTAAAAATACACAACAACGAACATTTTTTAGAAAATCTCTCAACAAAAACTAGTCAGACATCTATCGTCACAAAGGAAGCCACTTCCATTTCAGCAGAGTCAAATAATGCAAATCATATCCAAACAACTGCAAATAACATCATACTTAAAAACAATCCTGTCAATACGGAAAAATAAACTATCAATTCTATTTAATCAGAAGATAAAGATATGAAAAAAAACAAAAACGAAAACATCCAGAAAACTATTCAAAACAAAAGTAAAAAAGCAGATGAAAACATAAAAATACTAGAAGATTGGACAAAGTCTGCATTTATTAAAGAAACAGACATACAAATCAAATCCACGACTCACCAAATAGTAACCAACGGCTTACCAGTCCATACAAAAGCTCGACTTTTAACAAATGAAAAATTAATGGAAGCAAAAAAATTTTTTGAGGATTTACGTGAAAGAGGCATCCTAAGAGCGTCCGATTCAAATTGGTCATCACCACTATTAATGAAATTAAAAAAAGACGAAACTTGGAGATGTTGCGGGGATTATCGAAGATTAAACGCCATCACCATTAAAGACGAATACCCGGTACCAATAATTAAAGATATAACAACCAGACTAGCGAATGCAAAACATTTCACAAAATTAGATTTGGAAAAAACCTATTACCAGATACCTATGGCAGATGAAGACATTAAAAAAACCGCCATTTTGATACCATTTGGACTGTATGAGTTTCTCAAAATGCCTTTTGGTCTAAAAAATGCGGCATCCACCTTCCAGAGGCATATGGACAATCTTCTATCAAAATTGGACTACGCCGTAGTTTACTTAGATGATATTTTAATCGGCAGCCCAAATTTAAATATACACAAAGAACACGTCTCCACAGTTTTAGAAATCTTAAAAAAAACAAATTAAACTTAAATCTTGAAAAATGCGAAATTAATAAAGAAAAAATAAATTTTTTGGGACATACCATCGAACCTTCTATCCGATTAAAGAAAAAAATTGACCAAATCATGCTAGTACAACCACCAAAAACCGTACAAGAAATAAGAAGGTTCTGCGGCATGGTCAATTTTTATCACAAATTTATATCGAATTGTTCAGCTAACTAATGCCTCTCACCAACATGATAAAAAACAAAACAAAACTTGAAAAAATAATTTGGGACGATGACAATTTAAAAACCTTCAAGTCGATTAAAAAGATTCTAGCTAACATCACCAAATTGCACATGATACAAGAAAACACGGAGTTAACCTTGACAACTGACGCATCAACCTTCGCAATTGGTGCAACGCTATCACAAAATATAAAGGACTCCGAAACACCCATCGCTTTTTTTCACAAATTAAACGACACCGAAAAACGTTACTCAACATTCGATAGGGAATTATTAGCGATTTATCGTTCAATCAAACACTTCCAGGATTATCTAGAACACAGACAGTTCAATATCCACACAGACCATAAACCTTCAATACATTTTGGAACTTTAAAAAACCATAGTCCACGTCAGCTAAATCAAACTTGCTATATTTCACAATTTAATTGGACAATATATTACATACCTGGAAAGAACAACATCGTCGCCGATTTCTTATCACGCAACACCATAAATACAATGAACTTTATAAAACGCATAAATATCGACGAACTCCAAAACGATCAAAACGAAGTACTAGCAGAATGCCAAAACACATCTCTGATCTTAAAAAAATTAAACAAAATCATTTTTATTACTGTACGGAGGAGCATTTGAAAATCGATTAAAGCTAACACCTGATTTACCCTTGAAATATTTGACTCGATTATAGTCTTCTCTTTTGACTCGGTCTTTTTTGAACTGTCGTTCCCGATTATGTTCCCTGAATCGACTTGCCTCGCTTGATTCCTGTGACTTATGTTGTCTCTCTCCAGTAAAGAAGCACATCATAAAGTTGCTCCTTTTATGACTTCTCTCTGTCGAAACTTTACCAACGCAGGTCCACCGAGCGGTGTCAATCGAGCTATTGGTTCATCTAATCGTCCTTTAACATCTTTCATAGAATACTGCAGATTTAAATAATCTGGTCCTAAAAGCCCGTCAACCTGATTCTGATTTCCGAAATTTCCAATCGGAATGTCCTTCAAGTGTGGCCATTTGCATTTTATTTTTTCCCAATCACACACTTTTAAGTCTGCCGTTACATCATCAACGACTAATAGACTCAGTCTTTGTCTTAACGATCCATTTGTGGAATTCAGTTCAACATTTACTCTATCAGCTTTTACTGATTTGGTACCATTCAAAACTCGAATTATCATTTCTTTGGTTTCTCCGACTAAACCCAACTTATCAGTCACATTTTTAATAATGAAAGAATTTGTGCTAGCGTCGTCAAGTAACAGGTTCAATCTGAGTCGATTTCCTTTATTTATTAGATAAACGGGAATTGTTCTCAAAGACACAGAGAATTCATTTTCCTCTATGACATCAGTGACAAATGTCCCACCACTCGGAATCTGATTAAACTATTCTTCTGGTGTTTTGCTTTTTCGTTCTTTTTTACTTTCCGTGTTTTTATTTTGTTCTGAACTTAAAACATCTTTTTTCGAGTGTAGGTTTCTACAGTTGCTCCCAAATCTACAATTGCCGGATTAGAAATATTTGCATTTGATTGAACCTTCTTCCTTTGTTAAATCGTGTATGTATCTGCCCGCATTTCCTCTTTTACAAATTCCTTTTTGAAAATCCCAACATAGTGATCTTTCAAATTCTCTTTCTGGTTGAGCTACCCTTTTTTCTTCCTTTTGAAAAAAAGCTTTTCCACTACATATTTCTCGATCTTTGGGATTAAATACGCCGATACCATGAACGGCTTCTGCAGCGGTCCGCTTTATATCTACTTCATTTATCAGCCAATCGTTTAAAACTGATAAATTTTTCCTTCTGAAAGCCGAGTTCTCTCCAAGCGCTCGACTAAAACTTCAGATAATTTTTCCAACAAAGTAATGTATAGTAATCCTCCTTCAATCTCCACTTCCTTGTTATTATTTTCTGATCTGGAAATAATAGCTTCCAACAATCCTACGAAACATTCTAGGTCCTTTAAATTATTTGCCCTCACTGGAAAGAACTCATTTATTTCTCTCATTAAATTGGCGTATTGCCTCTGAGCACCTACATATCGTTTGTCCAATTTGGCTAATATCGTTTTGTAGGATTCTTGGGTTATTTCTATGTTTTAGATCAATGCTTTTGGTTCGCCAACAAGGCATTGATCCAACATTATTTGCTTCGCAATATCTGTCATCTTTGAGGAATTGACACATGCCTCGAAAGTTCGCTTCCATTTCTCATACTTACCCACATTTCCAGAAAATTTTGGTAAGGTCACCGGTTGGAATTTTATTTGAATTTTATCTTCCATCATCTGAACTTGTTCCTCTTATTTGATCTGTTTATGATTGATGTTGAATCTCTGCTTGCAGCTGCCAGAACCTCTTCGTTTTGATCTTCTAATTTTGTCAACTCCTTGTCGATTATTTGACTGTACTCCTTTTTCTTTAACCGTTTGGCATTAATTGCCATTGATTCGAAATCCTTCAGCACTTCAATATAACATTCGTTATACGAAACCATCTTTCTATTGAGTTCTTCAGTTGATAATTCCGCATGTCCGAGCTTGCTCCTTAATTGTAATAACTTATTCTTTGAACTCCTTCGGCAAAGCATTTTCTGACTAATTCATCTTCATCCATTTCCATGCTTCCTTTCAGGTCAAGCAGAAGATGAATTGTAGCATTCTTAGTAATATTGCTCTCCTTTATTGACATTTCATCTTTTAAAACTTTCCCAGTGAACCATAATTTTTGCAGGGTACTTGAAGTTCCCTCCTTGTATTCAATTTTTGCTTTGATGTGTTTTATCGTTTCTCGATTCTTCACATCCAAAGCAATTGTTTTAACAGAAAGCGTTTTTCTGAATATCTGCAAATCTGTTTCTTTTCCTTCAAACCTTTTCTTTTCATCCTCATCTTCCGGCAAATCGAGATCTTTACTGCCAATCGACTTCAATTCCAACACCGATGATTCTTTCAATTCACAATTTACCTTGCCATTATCACTCAAATCCTCATCGGTCACTTTAATCTCCACCAACTTCTGTCTCGGCTCCTTTTCTCGAATCCTAATCATCAACACAGACCCGTTGCCCGAAGTCCGATTCCAATTAATAATCTAAATCTTCGGTTTATCATCGTTGATATCGTCCACGTTAATGACAACCTCGGTCTCACTTGCTGTCGATTTATTCGCGTCAACTGTCGATACTTTAAAAGAAAATTTCCCGGTAGTTTTTGCCGACAATTTCTTATTCAAAATAATATCTCCATTATCTGGATCGATTTTAAGGAACACTGAAATTTTCCGATTGGTTCCTCGTGCCAATTCGTATTTCGTTTTGTTATATCTCGATCCGTCGGTGTCCACCGTGACGACTCTCATGACGACATTATTGTGGGGATGACTCTCGAGAATCGTTTTCTCGTATTTCGGGACTAAAATCCACGGATAGTTATCGTTCTGATCATCAACCTTGATGATGATCAGCGAGTGGATCAAGCAGTCTTTATTGTCGTCACATGCGAACAGGAACGCCTCGTACATCTTCTTGATCTCGCAATCGATCGGTCTCATCAAACCCAAACTCAAATTCTCCAATGCCAAACTATCCAAAATGAACGTGTTCGTCGTCTCACGGAAACTGTATCACTGAACACGACTCGCCGCACCAACATCGCCATCCAATGCACTGCCGACATCGTGAACTCTTCCATTAATCAGATCGGCCAACACAAAATCAATCCTCTTCACACCGAATTCGTATTTTTTCGTTTTCAACATAATAAGTAATGATAATTTCGTGTTGTTAATGGATAAAAAGTTCTGAAAAACGATTTGATTTGTGTAATAATCGATTGATTTTTGAATTTTATTTTTATATGAGTTGATTTCTTTAATTTCAATTTCAATGATAAATTTCTGCTTTCCGGAATCGAAAGACGACAAATCAACATATCCGATCGACGTTAAGATACACGCTTCTTCCGAACAACACCGCGATTCCCGCCCGCACAATTTATCAAGATCGATCACTTTGGTCCCTTTCAAATTCAAATTCACCTTTTCATTAATTTTTATTATTATTTTTGATTCATTTTTGGTATGTAACCAAGTTCTGCTACCATATGATAAATTTTGACTCATTAATTCAGCTGTTCGAGTCACGTTCACAATTATTTTTATCTTTTATTTTCAAAAAATTTCGTTGACAAGTAAATATTATTAATTAAATTGGTCATTCAAACAAATACAAATTTTTGACCTTCAATTCAATCTTTAACAATTTCAACAACAATCAAATGTTCTCTACAAAGGTTTTTATAGACACATTTTTTTAAAATGTTTTTTTTTACAATTACAATTTGATAATTAATTAGTTCATTTTTTAAATCTTACAGTTACTACCCGATAAAACAAATCGAACTTACGATAGACTTATAATGGACATCAAACGTCTTGTGCCTACGGGAAATCCAGCAAACATTCTCTTATAAACTGCAGCAATATCGGCATTTAGACAGCACTATCCAGAAGCTACAGTTAAATGCTGCTACAACTATCTCACTCAGAGTGTAGTGACAAAAGTTCAGGAAGTTGGATTGAAAAAACAGTAGGAGCCAAATGATGATATAATGTGTTTTATAGGATGCTTATCTACAATATCACATGTTCCTTTCAGTGATGCCGATGTAACATTTGGAATTTTTGTGGATGTAATGTCAGAGAATGAATATATTGATCAAGTTGTTACATACTTTGAACATACATATATCCAGGGCAGATAATTACGTGGAAGGGCAGATAACTATGGACTTCCAATATTTAATACGACTTATAGAATCAAAGAGACTCTGCGGCAGAAGAAATAGTAAGAACTAACAATGTATGCGAAGGATAGCACAACGGAACTCATTCTCTTATAACATGTCATTATATTTCTATGTGGCTGTTCATTGAAGACTTGAAAGGCGATAGTGTTGCCCACCTTTCTTCTTTCCTTCAAAGAGCTCCTGGAGTTCGAAATATTTCTGAAAAACAATATAGAAATCTTCGTAAAAGAGTTCAGCGTGTGATATGATCATATCAACAGTTTTATAGATTTACATTTCTACGAGCAATTGCATATTTGTCGTACTCATAAAATGAAGTTTTTTATATTAAAACTTTTATATAAAGTCTTATTCATTCTTTTTTTTCTTTTTTGAAAATTTTCTTTATTTATTGCGGATGAATGTCATATAAACTAAAAATTGGTAAATTATTTCGGTTGTTTGCGTTTTTTTATTTATTTTTGTCATCTATAAATATATTTTGTGACAAATTAAATAATTTAACAAAAAAATTATAAAAATTTATAAACAAGGCATTTTTGACCCCGCACCAAAGTTGTAACAAATATTAAATAATTTTTGAAAGTTTTTAAAATAAGAATTTTAAAAATAATAATAAATAAAAAAGTTTTAAAAACCACGTTTTCATATGGACTAAAAAGAGGAAAATAATTTTTTTCTAGACATGTGAGAAATTTTATATCTAACCAAAAACGTGGGGC
>MQRK01215488.1:58353-71553 GCA_001938485.1 Girardia tigrina
AATTTATTTTCTAATTTTTAAATGAAGTATAAATGAAATAAAAATTTTATTTCAAAATAAAAATACCATCTTTTTTATTTTTCACTTCAAAGTACCAAAAAAATTGGTTAGGAACGTAATCCCATATTTTAGTGTAAATAGCACCTCTTTTAACGCTGTTTCTGTAAACGCTCAATTTTCAGGAACGCAATATGAGCGCTAAACGAGGTATTTAATTATTCTTTTAATTATATCTATATACAAACATCAAAATATATATCAAGGCGAAAACAAAACAATAAAAAGATATCAACAATTGTCAATTCGAGAATAATTTAATTATTGCCGATTTGAATTTTTCTTTTCAGGGAAAGAATTTCAAATAATAATAACAATTTAATTCAAAATTATAATACAAATAGAATTTTAATGCCGTACAGCTAATATCCATTTCACATTGAAAACTATAGGACAATTTCAATATTTACTAACTCTTTTGCAGAGATGACGGGTAGTCTCTCCGATGTATAAAAAAAGAGTCCAAGAACACAGTCAAGAAGGGGGGGGAAAGAGTAATATTGCTGAGCATAAAAAAACGCGTAAATGTAATATGAGCATAAATGATTTTAAGATTTTGTGAAAGCATTTTAAAATTATTGGGAGAGAATGAAATGTGAAGTATTGTTGATAAGATCACGTGATCCAAAAATCAATGTTCAAACAGCACTGTCAACTAATTTGTTAAGAGTTTTAGATTAGACTTACCTAAGTGATTACACAATCATTCATTTCTTATATAAAAGCAATAAAAAAGAACATAATCAGCGGATCTGATGATGACGGTTAAAACCGTCGAAATATATCACAAAATATATTTTTAAATGGCGTTTATTTGTTTTTAATAAAAAATTGCGATCTTTTTTCAAGTTTATTTATAATATTAATATTTAATTTTTTATTTTAATTTTAAAAATCAATTTTAAATTACGATAACATTTTAAAATTTTAATCGTTTCGTTTAATTTTATTAATTTTTAAAAATCGTTACACATAAAAATTATACATTTTAATTTTTATATTATATTTAAAACTCAAAAATTTTTAATTATTAAAAATTTAATTAGATCTTAATTTTAGTAATTTCTTTTTTCAAACTTTACATATTTAATTATATATAAATTTTAAATTGTACGTTTATAATTTAACCTTATTTCAAAAATTCTCATAAACTTTTTTAATTCCTAACAACATTAAAATAGATTCAAAAAATAAAAAAATTTTCTAAATACTTTTTTTAAATTAATTTTTTTAACTTTCTTTTTTATACTTAATTTATAAAATCTTTTTTTTTAATTATTTAAATATTTTATTTTTTATTCTTCTTTTTTATTGATAGTTCATTTCTTTTTCTTCGTTTTGACCAACAACAAAAACACACTACAATGAACCAAAACACCAAAGGCATACAAACTTCATCGCATTCCTATGCAGTCTCTTTTGTAACAGATCGCTCATATCAGTAGCAAAGAATACATCTTAGAATTTATATCTTCCAGCGTGTTATGTCAGTATTAAAGACATACATCACTATATTTCAATGTCTTATCAATAATTTTGGGGAAGTGAGATCGTCCAACATTTATAAGGATTGATAAGAATTTATCAATACCGATTTTATATAGTTTAAACTAATATTTAAAGTCAACACATTATTACAGTAAAAGAAACCATTGTCAAAAGAATCGAACAGATTGTATGGATTTATTCAAGTATGTTAGTCTTTAATTTGAGCTTAATTAAATCTTGATCATGACCATATTCTAGTATTAAATTCAAGACCTTGCTTTTGCATTAGAGTCAAAGAGTAATTTCATGACAGTTCTTGTATGCAATTTTTTTTATTATTTGCATCACTTTAATTAACGGTTTTAGGAATCTGAAGCATTTTAAACTGAGATATATTTTTAATCCCGTAATAATGACATGATAGAGGAATTTGCAATCATCATAAAAGCATTATTATTTTTGATTCTTTGATAATCCATATCCAAAGGAGAACTGAAAACCAGACATTAAAAATTTTTGTAATAAAACGTTTTAAATTGTTTTTATGAATCACTAGTGATGATTCAAAGAATTCTGAAAGAATGCTTTATATTCTTACTAAATATTCATTAACAAATCCACCAGTGGTCATCAAGAACTTGTGATATAGATTCATAGTTTCATCATCAAACAACATTCATCATCACGTGAAATAATCTTTAAAAACTTAATATATATATTTTCCAATAAACACATTTTTATTTTAAATCTTCTTGTGGTTATTGAAAAGAAAATCCAAAAGTTACCTATCTATAATTTTAGTAAATTTGTTAACCCTAAAATGCTCAACTTTTTTTCTGAATAATAAAAAGACGCTACCTACCTACACTATTGCTTCCAGTCAACAACACTGTAACATTTGTTGCGTCATAATTTTTCAGATAAGAGTGTTCATCATTATGGATAAAACACTTAGCAATACGATAAAATTAAAGCGGAGACCGAAACATTTCGTGAAACTACATTTGTCCGTATTTTTTTCAAACGTACTTGTAGAGTGACAATGGGCACTTTAGGGTTAATAACAGAAACTTGTCTTATTTTAATTTTTTGTTCGAACATTTGAATCTTCTGACAATTTCAAGATTTCTTTTAAATCTTTGATACTTCAAATTTTAATTCCATTGAAATTTTAAGGTTAATTTTTTTATACAAAATCAGCAAACCTTAATATTTTATTTTTTATGAAATATTAATTTATTTTTTATATTTATTTTTTATTATAACCAAGTAATTCAAAATGTTTTCTTTTTTAAAACTATGAAAGAATCAATTTGTTTCAAAGGACACAATTTATAAAAAATATTCTACGAATAGTTCTGTTGATTTCATATAACGATCTACTTTAGACTTTGCCTCGTATGAGAGCCATTGTTTTTAGTTTTCAGAATAGTTCTAACATCACTTGATTATCTCTATCAATAGGGGTTAAAGTCTTTATTTTATATATTATCCAACGATAATATTTGACTTTAATCCATTTTATATTTAGAAAATGTACAAACATGTTGACTTACTCATTATTAATAATTAATACTTCTCGTTATTAAAATAAATACAAACAATAAATAATTTTTGAAAACAAAATCAGCTTATTATAAATCGACAGAAATATAATAATTATATATATATATATATAACATAAAAATACAAAGATTTAGGCATTTGATAATAAAATGGGTTCATAAAATTGTGTATATTTATATGCTTGATAATTTTATTCATTTATCTGATCAGAGAGATCAACAGATTATATAGAATGAAAGAGAGAGAGCATTTTGTTGCCTCATTCCCTTTCTAGCCACTGCTTTACGTAAATAATCAATCTTAATTATATTGTTATTTTGCTCCGATTTCCTCATTTTAACTTTTTGCTTCTTCTAAAACAAAAAAAATCAATTGTTTAATTAATTTGGTTATTTTATTTTTTTAAAATAAATTTAGGTTGCTCGTACTAAAGTTACAGATATAGTTTAAATTTATCATTATTATATTTTTGTTCTTATTGTACGTAGCTTTTTTACGAAATTGATTAATGTATATGCTTCGGAATTCATGTTTCATCATCAGTAATTATAATATAATGTGTAAGATAATAAAAATTTAATTAATAAATGATTTAATCAGTAAGTATTAAATGATTTTAATGGCATTTTTTTATTTTAATTAATGACTTTAAGAATTTAGACGGCTTTACTTTACCCATTTTGAATATTAATTAATTTGTTGTCGTGTCTTATCAATAATGACTCATCGTTTGAAATAGAAGAGATTCTATTTTTTACAATTTTAACAATGATCAAGAACCTTCCTCGATCGACGTGATTGTGAATGCTCATTAATCTTGGCTTTGATATAACGATTGTCTCTCCAATGTACGAGTTGTCACACCCTTGACAATTAAATATTTTAACTAAATTACCTTCAATCCACATGTAGTTTTCGGTTTATTCGAGATGAAGCTTTGAACTTTGGAAGTCATTGAAATCACTTTGATACTACTTAAATGCTTTTAATCCTTCATAAATGCCTTTCTATTCATTTTTCTAGACCTTTGGTGTGTTCCATGTATATTTCCGAATTATTCCGTTCCTCTCTAAATTTATTATGACTTCATCGATTTTATCCTCTAAATTTATGGGCTGCCTTCACTGTTTGATATTTATTGGTCTTCCATTGATTGATATCCTGTGTTTCACAATATTTGTGCATCCAATATCTCATTGATGTGCTATGAAAACATTTTTGTGCTGTTGCATCACCTTATATTATCCAGATTTTGACTGATTATTTGTTTATGCTCTTCTATGTTTTATTCCTTTAGTCCTTTCTTAACCCGTGTTTCTGTAGATAATTTGTCCAATGTATCCTTAATGTTATGATCTATCTGTTTGTTTGTGTACATGTTGTCCTTCAAACGTCCTTTAAGAGTGAATCCATTCATAGTATATGTATTCTTTTCATTTTTCATATAAATTTGTCTTGTAATAAATGTAAAAAATGAACTTAAGTATTTTTTATTTCTAAACACGGTTTAAAACTGTTCTAAATTTCATTAGAATAAAATTATAATAAAAATAAGTTCTCTAAAGGAACTTTACCTTATCTTTTACATAAATTATGTTTATTTTAAAACAGACTAATTTAGTCTTATTTAATACTTGTGAGAATGAAGTAACAAGTTCTTGTGTTAAAAATTTCACATAAAAATTCTCATAATATAAGTTATGAATTGAAGATGAGAATTATTTGGATTAATTTAATCTATCAACTTATGATGGATTTGAAATTAATAATGTAGTTGTGATGAAGTTCTTACACTACAGGGGATGTAATAAAAATGGAGACCAGAAAAAGAGACCAGGATAGAAGAGACGATGGAAAAAAGAGATCAAGGAAAAAAGAGACCAAGGAAAAAAGAGACCAGATAAAATTATAAAATTCAAGTACATTTTAGAAAAATTATTAAATTCAAGTAAATTTTAGAAAATAAAAAAAATTATTAAATTTTTGAAAAATGAAATAATTATTGAGGCATTTCAGTAATTAGTAAATATTTTTAATAAACCCTAATAATAAATGAACATAATCACAATTAATTGAACAATAATAATAAAGAATAAAAATAAGAAGAAAATAGTAATTATTTTTTATTGTATTTTAATCATAAAAAAGCCAATTATCACCAATTACAATATATTTTACTGCAAATTTGCAAGTGTACGTAAATATTTAAGTTTATGAGGTTCATTTGAATAATTTTGGACCACAGAAGCAATACGCTCTTGTCAAAGTTGATATTTTTTCTTCTTTCGCTCCACAATTTCAGATTCAGCATTTGCTAATGTTAGTGGTCACGTCTCGCCATAAACCATCAAACAGATATCACAGAGTAGGATGACTACAATTAATTAAATTATTTTTCTAAATTTTATTTGAATTTTATAATTTTATGTGGACTCTTTTTTCCATGGTCTCATTTTACCTGGTCTCTTTTTCCCTTGGTCTCTTATCCCGGTCTCTGTTTTCCGGGAATCAAAACAAAGATTTTCAGGAAATAAAATCAATATTTAAATATTCTACTGAATCAGATTTATATTTTTAAATAATAATAATAGTTTTATAAATATATTTTAAATAATAATTCAAATAAGATACATAATCAAGCAATTAAATTATATTCGTCTAAGTAAAACTATTTGTGAGGGATAATTTGGAATGTTGTAAGTTTGTTGTTTGTATGCTGTTTAGATTTGTGACTCTCCTACTCAGATGGGATTGATATGTTTATTGATTGATTATTTGAATCTAATGAAATTAATTTAATGATTTTAATTTTAAGTACTAATTAACTAAAGTTTGATAATTATGAATTTTAATAATATTTTCAGTAAATGATTTTAACTTATTAAATGTAATATATTTTAAAAATTAATGTTTATTTAAAAAATTATGTAATGACTTTTATCCAATAAAAATTATGAGAAATTAAAATTTATTATTAATCTTTCCCATTCATTGTTTTTTTAGATTTGAATATATTAACAAAAAAACTATATCAATCAAAGAAAGATGACCAATGAAAATTGTTGTGAAGAATCTGTTTGTGTTGTAAATAAATGTTTGCATTCAAATTGTGATGCTGTTAATACTATTGAAGATAGTTTAAGCATTTATTTTGCATTCCGCTAAGAAGTAAAGAAGGAAATGTATTAAAAAAATTGGACCTTATACAATACGTTCTGCACAATATGAACATAGTACATTATGCACATAAATAAATAAAAAAACCTTGCATTTGGAAATTTAAAGGGTTACGGTTGATTAATAAGGCATGTTCATTGTTGGGTTCTTAATCAAAATTATAATTCATTAGCATCAAATTTTATTTATATAACAATAATAATTATTTAAACAATTTTTCTCGAGGAACTTTTTTTTGTTTTCTTTTTTTTACTAGATTAATTATACATAAAAATACTGGATTATAATATTAATAACTTATTTATTAAAACGTTAATTAAAATTGAATTTATTTTTTGATTACGTTAATTTATTTATTAATATTTATTATTTTATAAAAATCTTCAAAATACATTATAAAAATCTAAATAATAACTGTTCTATTTAAAATCATTTTTAAACGTATTTTGCAACAATTTCTATTAATTTAAAATTATTTAAATGCTGTTATTTCAATATTTATCTAAAACCTTTAAACTTAAATATAATTTTAGATCTTTTATAATAATTGAATGGTACATCTACTGTTAAAATTAAATTTCTTAATATTTTTATTCTTCGTTAATTGGTTAAACATTCAATTATAATTATTTTTAATACCACTTTAATTGTAAACAAAACATTATAATTTTTTATTTTACAACGTAGTTTTTAAAAAAAGTTTAATTATGATTATTCTTTTAAAACAAATTGACACTATTTCAATTTTATATAAAACATTATGATTTTTATTTAACAACTCAATTTTTAAAAAGCATTTGATTATAGTTATTTTTTAATACAAATTTTGAGTTACAATTAATTTTTATAAACATTAAGATTTTTATTTAAAACCTGATTTTATTTACAATGTTTGTTACTCCGAATTATTTATTTCCAAAAAGTCTTGTCTAATAAATTAAAATTTAATTACAATTTTTATTATTAATCCGAAATATTTGTTTTTTTTAAATATATATAAATAAATCATTTGAAATTATTTAATTATAAATATGATATTACAAATTAATTATTCAAAAATTTAAATCACAAAAACCCCTCACATTCATATTATATATTATTTTATGAACACGGCGATACTTCGGTCCCGTGGTGTTCACATTGTGCAGGACTGACTGTATTTACGATTGATATATTTTATTAAAAACTTCAATTTGTTACAAGAATCAAATTGACATTAATAACAAAACTGATGAATGAATAAATCAATATTATGATGATCATCAACCTTGATGATCAGAAAAAAATCATAACGTGCTTAAGTTGTAAATAACAAATATATAAGTTTTTCGTTGGAATTGTTTAAGATGAAAATCATATATTTTTGTAAATAAGTATTTGATGGGAATCAATTCAAATAATTTACAGCTTTCTATTTTGCCGATTTGCACATAGTTCATGATATACAAGTTCTTGGATTGTTTCCCAGGAATAGTTTACATAAGAACATGTTACAAACTGGACAGTGATCGTAAGGGAATCATTAAAAGAAAAAAATAAGGAATTATATAAAATTATTAATTTTCCTCATTATATAAATATTTTCAAGCCTAGAAATAGTCTGACATTTTACTTTTAATTTGATATTCTATAATCTAATATTAATTTGGGATGGAATTTTTGTGTTTATAAAACAAAGTTTTAACTTCCCTATTCATAAAATGATAAATTCGATTGAAATTTATTGGGCCCTTAAAGTTGATCGTAATTGAAATGTGTTTTAAATAATTTTATTTTTTTCCTGAAATGACATCAAATAATAATTTGTTATTTAAGTCATGTCGATTTGATGTTTTAAAATATACTCTATTTTCAGTTTAGATAATTTTTAATACTTATTGATTATTATTATCGTTTTGAAAAATTATACCATTAATTATAGATAATTAGATAATACGGTCAGGAGATATGTCTGTTGAAGTTTAGTAACTCTCTAAAAATACCTTAATAATTCAAATCCAAACTCTTATATAATGACAAATAATTATTTTTAAGCGTTATTCTGGGAAGGATTTAGGTTCGCAAATTAAGCAAGTCATGTTGTGAAATTAAAGATGTTGGGTAAATCGTATCAAGAAATTAAAAATGGTCGAAGATGTAATAATGTTAAATATTCGAAATTAAATTTGTTTAAATACGTGATAAAAAGTGTGAAAACAGAATTTGATTTTTGTTTTGTGCTTAAATAAACTTTGTTGTTGTGTAGTGGTGTTCTATTTCTGGTGAAAATACATAGGAGTTTATACATATAATTTATACACAGTTATAAAATTTTGAAAGTAAAAGAAGTAGTGATTAACAGCCAACTTTGAGGACAAGGAATAATGAGGTATTTGAAGCTAACGTATACGGTTGAACTATTGTATTGCACTAAAAAAAGATGAATGAAGGGTTGCAAAAGTTGCAATTTTAAAATATTTTCGAAAAATAAGATTCAGATCAAAATTTGCTTTTGACGGAACAACATCGTAAACTACGATTATCATTTTTTTTACTAAAAATCGTGAAAAATTAGTTGAGCTGTGGAAAAAAGTTATATTCATAGACGAAACTAAAGTAGCTATGCATACTGAAAAGTTCAGTCAAAGGTTTTTGGTAAATAATAATCAAAAATGCACTTTTTGTTATCCAGTCTCTAATTCTTGGGAGATGCTTTACTGCCGAAGGTAATGGTCGAATTGGGTATTTAAAACAGTCAAATAAATGTTATCATAATTAGTAATTACAGATACATGTAACTTATTTGGTTGCAAAATCGGTTGATGAGAGTCGTGACTTTTTCAGGATGATGGAAATATTATACAAAATTAAAGAAGATAAAGAATGAATAAAAGATAAAACGGGAAAATTTTGGATTGCCCCTGCGAAGCTCTGACATGAACTTCATTAGCAATTTGTGCTTCTTGTTAAAAAGAGAACTCAAGAAATCATTGATTTCAAATTTGAACACTTTAAGTAAAGTTTTTAAAAACATTCTAACAATTGATTTTCTGAAGTGGTTAAGTATCCCGGTGATTTGTGTTATGACCGCATTAAAAATATATGAAAATGTGAATTGATACAATTTCAAGTAATCAATTTTCCATCGAAATTTAATGCATTATTATCGTAATATTAATCAAATCACAGGAAAGAGAACATGCGAAAATTTACCTTGAAAGTAATTAACTACTTATTATTAAGTCGCTCAAAAAAAGTGTAATAGATACAAGCGATGTTATGAAATCACATTGTTATCGTCTTGGAACTTTATTTCTGAGAGAAATCTGTCGTACTAGAAAAGCTTAGAACTTTTGATCTGCAAACTTCCTATCCAGAAACTTGTGAAAGAAATTACACAGAACTTCAAGACTCATTTTCGATTTTAATTTATCGGCTGCCTCTAATCTTCAGAAATCAAGCGCGACTTATTTGGTTTGATTGTTCAAAGATACTAACTTTATCGCCATTCACGCCAAGAGAGTGGCAATCAAGCGAAATGACATTTTTGGGAGAAACCTGAAAGTGTTAGGGAATGGAATTTTTGTATTTCCAAATTAGAATTAGTATGTTTTTGATTGTTATTTTTTCGTGTGCTCACAAATTAAAAAAACCTCGAATGCTAATTACCTACCACATTATATTTTGCTTTTGATTTCCTAAATTCATGTTCTAATTATTGGGAAGCTAAACCATCCGTTTACACAGCCAAATTAAGCTTTATTTCAGAACTTTCTTTTTGGTTTTCATTCACCGCTTATTTTCCGGGTATTTCAATTCATGAGCATTTTTGTGGGACTCGTTACACAAACAATAATTCAAAACATTCAATTTTGGTTCGATATTAATATCATCCGCAAACCAAACGGGAACCTCCTTTCTACTAAAACTAAACTCAAAATACCTAGACTACAAGCACCTGTCAAACAATATCATTGATATTTTATTGTATTATAGACAGTCTTTCATCGTTTCTTAAGAATATAGTTTTATAAAAACTTTTACGTATTACATATTATTTTTTGTTCTTTTACAGTTTGATTTGGTTTTAAACCTATGATGACATTGTGAAGAGAACTCAAACATTTGTTAAAATATTTATTGCAATCACAATTTAGATAATCTTTATGACAATCCGTAACAATGCCTTCGCTTAAATTCAATAGTCAATGTTTGATAATTCTTATCCAAAATCTGAACTACCTTGAAAAGAATTATTTTATTTAAAATATTTACTTAAAATTTTATTGGTTAAAATTAAAATGCTTTTTATTATTATTTAAAACATTTATTTACAAAAATAAAATTACTTAACATTGACAATAATAATAAATTAAAAATTTGAATAAATTAGTTTCAGATAATAAGAATCAAAATATTAATCATCCATCTGATTAGGAGAGACAATTACAAATCAACACGCAACATTCGAACAATAAAACCATACAAAAAACATCAACATTCCAAATATTCCTCACAGACATTTTACATGTTATCCTAATTGAATTTGTTTTTAAGGCATTTTGTTGATTAAATTTGTGATTAAACCAGTGTTTTAATTAATGACTGTTTGGACTGGCGTTCACGTCATTAGTTAACGCACTGTATATAATGGAAATTTTTAGTTTACCCCTACACCATTTACCTTTGCAGTAGACAATCAATGCCTTTCGAATGACTTTCACAAATAAATTTAATATTATAAAAATCATACACGAAGGACTATTTTGAAAATGATTGATATACCATTTATAACTTGTAAAATTAGGTATAATATATATATATATTTTTTTTTTAATATTTTCCGACAGAATGATCTAAGGCAGGGGTGCTCAGACTTAAACCATTGGCGATCGACTATAAAAATATTAGGCGGCAAGTGATCGACTGGTACGAATTTTGTTCCCGCTCCGGACAAAAGCACTTTCTGGCCTTTGGCATGAGCTGCTATAGATCCGTCTCGCCTTGCGGGGACTGGCGATAGTATAGTTTCGCCCCTGAATCATCACGAAACTGTTTGAAAATTCCTGGATTATTATAGTCATTGGATAAAAATAAATAACCACACTTACAATATAATTTGCAGTACTAATTATGCCACAAAATTTTCCAAAGAGCGATATGAATAAACGGGTATGATTGTACAATGGGGAAGTGTTAGGGTTTCGAAAAATACTATGAACACTTTTGATAAAATTTTATGTAGAAAAAATTTAAAATAATTCTTTTGGTAAAATTATTAATTTCAAACAAAATAATATTTAGTTTAGCAAAATTTGGAATCAAAATTAAAAATATTTTAATCTTTGTTTTATTTGATCAATTTTCAAGGTTAGGAAAAACTAGTATATAAACAACAACAAATTCAGTCATAATCGACACAAACAATTTCCTGCAACAATTTTTTAAGAAGAATCCGCGTAGAGTAAATTTATTTAAATTCTTTATTTTTATTTCTTTACTTGAAGTTGAAGTCGAACTAAGTATCCTGTATAGGAGAAGAAAGTTCATTTTGACTTTAATGGTTTAACGGTTATCGTTCGTTTAGAAGATTTATAGTTTGAAAATTAACAAACTGTGATCTGATAAACTCGCATCGTATATCCGTTTGTGAATACGTCTATTGATATTATTGAATTGAACAATATAAGCTGTGTGCTGTTTTGTGTTATTGAAAAATAAAGTTTTGAAAAAGAATTTTGAGTTCAATCATTTATATATTTATGTTGGAAGTCCTTTCTGATTAATTGGAGTCAGATTAAAGATTTCAGATTAAAGATTACAGATTAAAGTTTAAAGAATAAAGATTTGTGTTTAAAAAAGTAAATATTTAAAATTAAAGATTTGTAATACCCAACAGAAGGATAAGCATATCACAGGTGGCATAGAAGGGGAAACAGTTGCAAAAATAGTAAAATAATATCCAGATTACTTTTTATAAATACGTATGCCATCGACTTAAAAACTGTTCTCGATCGCAATCGATCGTTTGAGCACCCCTGATCTAAGGGTTCTCATTAAGGGTCGGCCTAATCAAATTAGCAATAAACCTTGAAGAAATATTTCTACCAAAAATTAAATATTTAATATCATCCTTGTGTTTTTGTTATCATTTATTTTCAATATTTTTTATATTTGTTTCTATTTTTTCTACCAAGTATTTTATCAAATCTTATTTTATTTCAGTACCGGATTATTCTTCAAATATAAGATTTATTTTCCAAAATTGGTTGAAACGGAATAACTGCTTATACAATTGTGACCATTGTTTGTTTGAATCGACTGTATGATTATTATGAATTATTTTTTAAAATCTTTAGATTTTCGCTAAAACATTACTTTAGATTTATTTTCTTATAAGTTTAAATTGATTCAATGTTAATTCATATTATTAACATGTCATAATATCATTATGATTTATTGTTTATATTTAGTTATCTTTAAATATCAAATATATACAAAGTATATTCGTTTAAAGTAATGTTTTGCTTTTTTCATTGTTTATATTTGTAAGGATTTACTTTAGATCATCCGATACAGAAGGAAAGACTAGAAGGACTAAAATAATCTTCAAGCAGTAGTTGAGAATTGTAGAGTACAATAACTATTTTCGTAACTATTTTTCTAGTTAGGATTAGAAAATTTTCTTTTGAAACATAGGGAACAGTATTTAACGACTTATACCCCTCATGTGTACCAAGAAGCTATTTTCTTAGATTATTAAATTAAACATTTAAACTCGTGTAATTTTATTTTTATTCATGTTCACCACAATTTTATTTAAATATTTGTAAATTTTGATAAAATAAAATTAATTCAATGTTTATTTACCTTTTTATTTGACAAAATTTAAATAAAATAATACATATATACAAAAATAGAGTGTATATTTTT
>MQRK01215492.1:7229-20314 GCA_001938485.1 Girardia tigrina
TTATGAGCTTTATTACGATATACAAATTCAATTAATATCGGATTCGACAATTCATGTTGTAATTAAAGATAATTACTTTGGAAAGAGTGCCCCACAACTTATGACTCACCCTAATATATAGCAAATCGATTTCTATTTGGCTATTTGCAAATCGTAATTGCACTTGGAGATTAGCGTCCGTTATATTTGACCATGTTTTATGTTTATTCAATTTCCTTTTCAAATTACTCGCAGGTGTAAGTAGAATCAAAGGCACTTACAATGTGTCAGATTTCTTATATTCGAAAGTTTCTATTTTGTGACATAAGTATTATGTAAATAAATTTTTCATTCTGATGTTGCAAAAATGTTTTAATTTATTATTGCATTGTATGCCGACCATATTTTTTGTAAATATATTTTGTAAAAGTGTGATGAATTTCGCGGGCCGATAAAATGTTTAAAGCAGGCCTCAAATCAAAGAAAAACAAACAACAAAAGGATTTTCATGCAAGGGAAATATTAAATTTCAATTTTTTTTCAGAATCTTGCAAGGAATCAAATTGAATTTATGTTAATAACCGCATCAAAAATTATCATTTAAGTAAAAAAGTTTTGATGTTTCACCTCACATTTGGAGCATCGGTAGTCATAGTTTATTAATTATGTGATTTATTTTTAACTCTAACGGCATTTTATTTTGATCAAATAATTTTTAAATTAAAATATTATTTTTTAGAATATTCGGCCGATGATTTTTTAAAATTAATAAATGATTATTTAATCCTTTCGAGACTCGGTAAATATATATATATATATATATATACCATTAAATTACACAGCTGATCTAAACGACTTATGTGAGTTAAATTCGATTGAAATGAATATATTTTTATTTGTTTATAACGTAGAATTACGTAGGTTTTAATGTTTTTTGTGCACTTGTCCAATAGATGAGGTACTATGGACTGGCAAAATTATAAAAACACAAAAAAACATATTCGTACTTCCTATAAAAAAAGGAAAGGGTTAAGATAATCAATATTAAAGTTTTATAAATCTTGATAAAACATTGAAAAAATTCGTCGTTAAATATTCTTACAAATTTATTTATAGATATAATGAAATTTTGTTATTATAAATGTATATTTTTTTTAAAAAAAATTTTTTTATATTTTTTTTAATGAAAAACAATAATCGAAAATATAAAAAGTAAAGAAAAAAACCCATTTACAATATTGAAAAAAAAACTATTATATTTTAATTAAAAAAATGAAAAAAAACCGTTATTTAATTGTAATAAATTAATTTACAAATAACAAAGACATTGAAAGATATCATACCGGTTCATAGCTACAAACTATAAATCATAGGATAAATCCATTATATTTTTTTTAGTTTCAATTGAACATTAGAACTGTGAGCACGCCAGAATAAAACAATATTATTTGGCCATATAAAACAAGTGTAACAAAGTATATGAATCGGACAGCAAGCTAGATATCATCTATCTACTAGACTACTTGTTGTTATGCAGCCCGGGGATGGTGGAGGCTGGAGATACATCTCTGAACAGTACAGCATATGTTGATGTTGATATCTCACAACAATATGACCAAGATTGACAAGTTACTCGTCTCATTATTAATCCTTACATCAACATCAAAGCAACAGCCTATTTCATCTGTCCTAAAATTTTCTGTTCGTGTGTCTCTGTTCGGGCTACAATCCTGCTGCTATATTTACTGTACATATGACGCAGTGTGCATATATATACATATATATTTATATATATAAATATATATATATATATATATACTACTTGATAAATATTAATCGAAAATCTCAATATTTTACTTCTTTTTTTTGGAAAAAAATGGAAAGAAATCTCTATCCGCGTCCTCTAATATTACTTTGACGAATGTTTCATTTCAAATTTTTTGAATTATTAAGATTAATGTTCTGTCAGTATTTGATGGATAAAATTCTTAGATGTTGTCTTATATTTCCTGAAGAAATTTTTAATTCCAATACATTTTAGTTCACTATTGATTTTTCAAATAAATATTTGAAAGATAAATTAATTATTGATTGTATATATTGTAAATCATTCTTTATATTTTATTGATTTAATTTTAAATGCTCATAAAAAAAACAGAAATAAAAACAAATTCTTTACAACAATAATAACAAGAAAAAAAATAATTATATAGAATTTTTAATTTTTTATCATCATTTTTTTATTAATAATGGTAAAATTTATATTAAAATTAAAGAAAATAAATTATTGCTTTCTATTTTTTGTAGAAAAAAATAAATAATATTTTATTAAAAAATTAAAAAATGATTACAACTTATTTTTAAAGACAAAATACGCCATTTATTAAATAAACATTTATTTTTTAAGACAATTAATTTCGACGGTATAACCATCATCGTCAGGTCTCAAGAAAAAAATGAATTTTAAATCTGCTTATACATGCAAGCAGTGATTATGTCATCAATGGATTATTATGTCATCTAAACACGCTCAAAAGGGTTTTTGAGAGACCCATTTGCACATTAATCTTAGGATCTAAAGATCTGATATAAAGTGCTTCGTCTTACAACCCTTTCTGTGTTCTACAATATTACTCCCACCAACATTCCGACCATGTTCTTGGATTCTCCTACAAAGATGAAAACCCTATTGTGCGTGTTTAGAAGACATAATCACGGCTTGCCTATATAACAGATTTAAAATTCATTTTTTTCTTGAGACATGACGATGACGGTTATACCGTCGAAATTAATTGTCTTAAAAAATATTTTATTTATTTTAATCTTTTGGAATGTTTGAGTGTTTTTGCGATTATAAGAACTATAAATGAATAAAAATATTTTAAACTAATGAAATTTAAATATTTTAATTAAAAGATATTTCTATAAGTTTAATATAATGAAATTTAAATTTAATTCATTTTTTACAATTTGATATTTTACATTCATTCATATACTTTTCTTTTTTTAGAAAAAAATATTAATTTTTTTTAATTGCTAATTTTAAAAATTTCAACTAATCAGATTAAAAAAATTATTATCATTTTGTTTTTTTTTTAATTATGTTCGAATAGTCAGTTACCGTAAATACAAAAAAATACTACTTTCCATCTGGGTGGAGAATCACCATTCTCAGTTCAAAATACTCAAATCAACAAAGAGCATTCACAAATATTCCTCACAGATATATTCGACTTATTTATAAAAGCAGCTTTTATGAAATCAATGTAATTTTGAAATCATAAAACTACTTTCAAAATAGTTGAAAAAGGTGATATTTGAACATTCAATTTTATGATCAAAGTATTTGATCATCAATGCTTCACGTATCACTTTCTTCCAATATTTATTTAATTGTGAACACAAAATCTTCAAATTACTTAAATTACATATCACTTTCCTTTCTATCATGTTCATTCTTGTTAATTAAAACAAATTACCATCAATATTTACATATTTATATGGATTACTATTATTATTATTACATCTAATAAATGTTATTATATTTTTCTTTTCGAATTTCGATATGTATTTTTTTCGAGATTCAATTAAAAATTGTAAAAAAAATTAACCATTAAAACAAAAAAAATCAATATATCCTAATTCAGTCGAGTTCAAGACAAGAACTGACACAATATAACATACTACTAACAAGCTCTACGACTGACTCAGGACGCTACTATTAATTTACCTAAATCACTTTTATTTATATTGACATTCGTAATGCTGATTAAGAGATTTTAATAGATAATAGATGTCCGAACCTTTTAAATTTGGACACATATATTGAGACGACTCCTGTTGTTTTTTGATAACGGATTATTCTAATTGTTCGAGAGATGTGTCGAAATAGATTGCGATGAGACTCGATCAATAATCAGATGTGATTATCAGGAAGATTTTCAAATATTACTATTTTCCATAAGGAAAATATATTATTGATAAAAAAATAAATAAAATAGAAAAAATAATAAATACTATTAATTATTTTTTTATATAAAAATTACAAAAAAATAAATTACAATATTTATTTATTATCAATTAAAAATCATAAAAAATATAATTACAACATTAAAATATATATTTATAAAAAATTATATAAAGAAAATTTTCAATTAGTAATTGTTTTTATTTGAGAAAAAGTTGCAAACCAAAATTTAATTAGAGTTATGAGATTCACTAAATAATTTATAAAAATTTTTAATTTAAAATTTTAACAAAAATTAAATAATTATGTAAAACATAATGATCCAAAGTATAAAATTCTAAAAAGTAAAAAAAAATATTTTTTTACAAAAACTAAAAAAACTATACAACATTTAAAATAAACAAAAAATAGTAACTTAAAAAGTTTCGATTAAAATCGATATATTTTAAAAAGAAAATATTTAGTAAAAATTAAAGTTAAAGTTAAATAATCTTTTAACGAAATTATTTTGAAAATAAAAAAATATTATAAATTAAATTTAAAATAAATTAAATATTTTTTAACAAAAGAAGTCAATTTGAGAAATAAATTTTAACATTGAAAGTTTAACAAATTTGTACAAAAGTAGAAACTTTATTTTAAAGAAAATTTAATCATGGATTTTGGTGAAATGATTAATGATTAATAAATGAGAGGAAATTTGTTTAAATATGTGCGTAATTTTCATTAATAAATCTTTAATCTAACATCATCGAAAATATTGTCAATGCTACTATAAGTAATTAACTCTTATTTAATTAGGTATATAATAAAATTATCTTATTATTTTTAATGGATTTTAAAATGATAATAAATACCAATAATATTTTAAAACTTTTTATTTGTATAAAAATTCCAAAATAAATAATTAAAATATAATTTTATTATCAATTTAAAATGATAACAACTTTTAATTAAAACAATAAAACATGTAAATAAATAATATATCTAATAACCAACTTCAATTATCCCTCAATCCATTGTTGTTTTCAGTTTGAAAAATATTTATTGCCAAATTTTAATTAGAATAATTAACTTATTTTAATTATTTATTAATTAAAAGATATCAATTAAAGAAATTTTATTTTAATAATTATTTTGTATCAATAGTCATTTTTTAAATATAAGGGTTATTTAATAAAATAAATAATTAATAAAAAATATAATTTTATTATCAATTAAAAATCAATAAAGCTTTTAATTGAAACAAAAAAAATACATAAATAAATAATTTATATAATAAACACTATCAATTATCCATATTTCCATTGTTGTTATTTTTTGTTTGAAAATAACATTTCTAACCGAAAATTAATTAGAGTAATTAATTTTAATGTAATTATTTATTAATTAAAAATTATCAACTAGAAAAATAAATATTTTTTTTTAATAATAGAAAATTATATTTTTTTCTTTATTAATTAAATAATTAATTTTTATTAATGATCGATTTTTTTCTAAAAAAAACTTATTTATTTGATTTAAAAAAAACCATCAACTAACAAAACGAAAGATCGTTGTTATGAATTTATTAAAATAATAATTTTATTTATTCATTAGATATTCATTCGTGTTGGATATCTAAATCCCAGTTACCCCACTTGTCAAATCACATGTCATATAAAAGATTAAATCAATAAACATGCCGCTACTGAGTCAAATTCGAACAAACAACACCGGTATCTCAACCTGAGCTGCGATCAGTTGTCAAATGTGAGTTTGTAAAACAAACTACTGATATTTAAAATAAAAAAAAATTATTCATTCTGCTTATTTTCCTTTGCTTTAGAATTATATAAAAATACTTTATTTAATTTAATTTTAATTTTTTATTATAGTTTTATTGTTATTATTTATTTTTTTACGATATATTTTTATTTCTAATTTGTTTTCTGTTACAGAAATTATAATCAACTATTATTGGTTTTTTAATTTCTTTTGTTTTATTGTATTAGATAAAATATTCAGAATTACGTAATTTTCATTTCGCTGTTAATTTGAGATTTGAATAATTCGTTGAATAAAATAATGAATGAAAATTTTACCAAAAGTGATTAATACATTGAAAATAAAAGTTTTATATTTTAAAATATTAATATCAATTTTATAACTATACAATTTGTAAAAAAAATAATTTAACTAAAATAAATAATATAATATATATATTTCTAAAGTATTGTCTGGTGTTTAAAAAAATGATACAGAAATTATTTAAATATCAATCAGGGAAATATTATTAAAATCTGAAAATTTACTTTTTAATGTTCTTAATAAAAAATTTTGAATTATTATAACAATGGAGATAGACGTAGCCAATGTAGTGCCATAATATAAAGGTGAAAGCAATAATATAGGCACGTTTCACAAAGAATGTTAAAATGAGTATTATTAATATTTTTTATTGTTCTTTAATTTAATTGCAATCCCAAAATTAAAGCAGTAAGAGACTATTAAATAAGAAACAAAGAAATAATAGGATACAAAGAACGGTTTCGGAAATCATTTGCTGGAACGTTCTCACTATTCGATGACTTGAGAAAGGTGTACTCATACAGATTGAAAGACGACTTACCAAAATTTTTCAAGACAATCGAAAAAATAGTCATGATTTGTATCTTCGACACGAGAGTCCTTTTTTAAATAATTTAACTAAATTTTTGTAAAGATGGAGAAGTAAAGAAAAATGTTTTTTAACAAGGTATTAGAAAGGGAGGAGATCCATGAGAAGTAATTGTAATAGATTAAATTAAAAGTACGCAAGAAAATGTAAATGCTGTTAGAGATAATGTGATCCAAAATAGTAAAAACAATAAAGAAATGTAATAAAAATCGAATTTTTAATAAATAGATTTTCAAATTATTAAATTACTAAAATCGTTCGCCATATACTTTGCATGATCTTCAAATTAACAATAACTGTGGTGTAATGGTGAATTTGTAATAAACTTTTTCAATAACTAATCAAATACAGTGAAAGCCGCTTAATAGGACCACTGGTTAATAGGACCAGCCGCTTAATAGGACAAAATTCTGTGGGACCGAATCATTTCCTATGTTTCGAATATTAAAGCAGCCGCTTAATAGGACCAGTAAAAGTCGGTTAATGGGACCACTCATGAAACTGTTTGACCCTTCAAACAACATGAAAGTCATGAAAAACGTGTTTTTAGCGTAGGTCATACACCCACCCCAATCAACATACACATACACACGTAACTAAGAAGCAGGTCTTGAATTTGTATTTACTGTATTTAAGTTTAAACCGTAAAATCCAGTACAGTACAGTATTACTAGTGTGAATACTCAAAGGTTGAATGCAACCATGACAAATGTCATTCTTTTTAAAATACAGTAAAGTAGTACAGAACTGTATCGCCCAATACTGTACATAGTTAAAGCGTTTAACGTACTGTTTATACGAAGAGTGTGTACTTCAGAGCTCTCAAACTGTTTAGACAATCGCAATCGGTTTGCAGGCAGTTTTAAACCGATGGCGACATTTAAAAACGCGCAAAATGTTGTAGCAACTCGAAAAGTGTATTTTGTCAAAAAATAACACCACTTCGCTTAATGAGACCAGTTGGGCTTGGGACAAATGTGGTCCTATTAAGCGACTTACACTGTAATCTAAATCAAGGGGAGGCTACATTTGTTTGTACATTAATTGCTGGATTAAATGAAATTGATCAATAATGCTTCACAAGAAACTCTTTCTCAATAATTTTTAAAATTATATACTGCAGCCATTACCAAATCAATAATATTCCTGTTTCCACTTAAACTCATCAGAAGAAAATTGATAAACAAGTTTTCAACATAAACAAGAGTTATTGATTATAGTATTTGAACAGCTGCAATTATATTTTAAATTACACATTGAAAATTATAATATATTTTATATTTTCGAAATTATAATAATGAAAACGCAGTAGTGTCCGTTTCTCGTTTGTCGTTCGGTGTAACGCTCAAAGTTAATTACGATCAATCCTTTTTCACAAGGAAAACATTACTAATCTTCTTAAAATGTTACTTGGCAAGCAATGTAAAAATTTTCATTCAACGCGATTTTTTTCCAAAGTGAAAACTAATTTAAAAACTTGAAGTTAAACTTCAAAGGGTAAGTCAGTAATAAAGTCATGTTATTTATTTTATTATTATCTGTTATTAAAAAGTATTGATTTTTTTTATGTAAATATAAAATTATATCTAAAATAAAATTTATAAAATTATACACATCATCTAAAACTAATGGTCTAGTAAAAATATTTTAGTTATATTATATTATATTATATTATATTATAACACTTCCCAATAAAGATTGATTTTAATTTATAAAATTACTTTTTAATGTAAATCAATGTAATATATTTTTAAAACTAAAATTAAAAATAAATCAACTTATTTTATATAATATTATATCATTATTTATCTAGTGATAATCGTGAATTATTCTACCTTTCAATTAATCTACCTAGACAAAGTTTCGTCTTCATTAAATATTTAACAATTATATTATCTTAAATAATTTTATTTTTGTTAAAAGATCATCCATATTTTTTTATTTTTGTGTAATAAATGTTTATTGATAATTTTTTATGATTATATATTTAACTATTAAACCATGTAAGTCAATATCAATTGTTAAAAAATTTTTATAGGAAAAAAGAACAAAATTACTAAAGACCATAAATATAATTTTTCCAAATAATAATATTTATTATTTAAAACAAAGAATGTCTGGATAATATTGTTTAAATGTATAATGTGATTATAGTTTATAATAGAAATTGTTTTATTATGACCACGAGTTTTTAAATTCAATTGAAAAAAATATTAATAATAATGATAATAATAATTGAATATTAAATAAAAAATTCCAATTAATTTCAAATAAATAAAAATAGTGAATATAATTTTTTTTATTATCCAATTTTTATTATTAAATATACCATTAAAATTCAGTAAAATATTAAAAGAAAAAAGTTCGTTTTTTTTTCAAAAAAAAAGTTTTTTTTAATTTTCTCAAACAAAAAAAAATCAATAAAATTAATTGTTTAAATTCGATAATTACAATTTGTATTTTTTTTTGATTTTAATAAAACAAAATTAATTTCAAAATAATTTAATTTCAACAAAAATTATAAAGGTTTACTTTATTTATTTCAACTATTTCTTCGAAGGGTAAATTATTAATATTAATATTCTTTTTTTAACCGGTTTTTAATTTCTTTAACACATTATTTTCAAAAAATAATAATTAAAAATCTCTCTATGTTTTATATTTTTTTTAAAATAGAAAAAAATGAAAATATTAGATAAAATTTATCAACACATCTCAGTCTCCTGAGACTTCCTCTTCAATACATACACCGTCTCATTTGTCAAATGACCCCTCCAGATGACATCTAGTGACGTTAAGATGTTATATTTCTCACTACAAATTTCTCTGATAAGAACTGGACTAGTCAAGTAGTGTTAGAGACACAAATCCCATCACATCACTCCAGGGGATCAATTGAACATCATCAACACATCACTATTCAACAACATTGCCTTTTCCTACTCATGTATATTCAAAAACAAAAATCGAAAAAAAAGAAAAGATTTTTTTCAATAAAAATAAATAAATAAAACGTCTTATTCTTCTTATTCTTCCTATTCTTCTTATTCTTCTTATTCTTCTTATTCTTCCTATTCTTCTTACTTTCGTCTTTCCTGATTTCTTTATTTCTCCATTCCGATTTTGTTTGAAACAAAACAACAAAAAAATAATCTAAAATTCATTTTTATTATTAGATAAAAAGAAGAAAAAAATTAATATTCTTTAATAATATGGATTATGATTTATTCTAATTTGAAAAACGAATAACTCGAATCTTCGCCTGGTTGTTAGTACAAGTTTGTATTCTGACAGACTTCTGTCAGTCCATGATTGATTGATTGGACTCGTTTCTTTAGATGTAAGAGCCGCATCAAACAAATGGTTTGTGATATTAAATCTGCTAGGGGAAAATCAACTATTTATTTGCATCTCATTTTTTATATTAGTTTTGACTGGACTTTTCCCGTTTTTCATAATTTTCAATTTTTAATTATAAAAAAAAGAAAGAGAGAAATAGAGAGAATGAAAAAAAACTTTATTAAATAAATGAAAAAAAATAGATAAAAATTGAGTGTGAGAAATAAAAATAAAATATTATCTTTATAATAGACAACAAAAAACAATGTTTCATGATCTGATGATCAGATGTAAAATATATATAATCAATAAATATTATCTTTTATTATTGTTGTTTTATTTTTCAAAACGAAAAAAAGAAATATTTTCATATATAATATTTCTTATTCAAACTTTCATGAAGGTTTAATAAATAAAATGTTTTGTCTAATAATTTTATTATATTATTTCTTTAATTTTATGAAGGATTTTACTTATTGTACCCATCAAATACCCGGAATGAATGACTAATAATATGATATTTAATTGATTTTTTTGGTATATATTC
The DNA here is from genome assembly GCA_001938485.1 of Girardia tigrina. Lineage (NCBI taxonomy): Eukaryota > Metazoa > Platyhelminthes > Tricladida > Dugesiidae > Girardia > Girardia tigrina. The sequence continues at coordinate 17,721 of MQRK01215492.1, forward strand.
TTTGAGTATTATAGCTAACTGAAATACAATTTGTTTTACAGTAACATCTGCATATGGTCTAATTCTTGGGTCATAAAATTTTTCGCCATAATCATGTATTCTCCAGTGGACTTTCGTAGTATAATAAAATTTATTGTTTTAAAGAATTTTTCTGCGAAAGAAATTATTGAGAAGTTGTTCAATGTAAATCATGATGAAAGCCCATTCATAACTACAATTTATGATTGCAAGATTTAAGCATGGTAGGCAGAGTGTTTTGATGAGAAAAGTACTGGAATACCTTTGAAAATTTTAGAAAATATTTAGGAAAAATTGAAGATTATGGTTCTGAGAAAACTTTTCCCCACACTCTCTCTATTCCCCATACCTGGCTCGGAGTGATTTTTGTTTTTTTTACGAGGTAAATATTTCACCTTTAAAGCAGAATTAAAAGTGGTGGAAAAAGAATTCCTGGAGAATCAACCCACCATTTTCTAAGAAAAGGATTTTTGGAGCTGATAAGAAGGAGCTGAATGGTAGGTCCTATATTGAAAAATAAATACTTTATATACTCCCAAATGTCACTTAAAATATTCATGTGTCATGTTCCTTTCTACTTTATTCGGGTATTTAATGGGCGCACCACATATGTACCACATCTTCGATTTACAGATGAAAAACATTCATTTAAAAACATCATGTTTTTAATGATGTGACTAATATTAATTATGAACAAAAATAATAAAAAAAAATTGTTGTGTAAATGAAGTTTAAAAGCATAATTCTTGTAATACAAACACTTTGGAGGAAGTTCAAGTTTTATCAAATTTATTCATTATCAAAAAGTTTCTATGGATGTTTTATCTTTAGACAAATATCTGCTAACGGTGAACAACTTGAGTAATCTACGTTCAATAGATCAGGTGAGATTACACTATCGGCCGACCCTCCATCAAGTTAGTTTCAGCAATGGGGTCGATGCACCGATCACCAATGCGCACATAACAATCGACATCTTCAATTTTTCATTATAAAAAGGAGAAAAAAACTCTAAGAAAAAATGGAAAAAAGAAAATAAAATATTATCTTTATCAAAAAAATTTTCTTAATCAATGATAATCTGATGGTGAGATCATAGAGATGACACGTCATAATTTATAATCAATTAATATTATTTTTTTCAAAACGAAAATATAATATTTATTCAATTAAGAATGATCCTTTCAATATTTAGATCAAAATTTCATAAAGGATTCGTCAAATAAATTTTTTGTCCAAAAATTTGATTAAATTGTTTCTTATGAAAGACATTTCCAAATTTTAATTAAAAAATAAATAATTTATTAATAAATGAATATGACAAAAAATCCGTTAATTTAAACAAATTAATATCCGATTTAATTTTTATTTTATTTTATTCTGTCCATCAATAGCAATATATTAAAAATAAATAATTGCAAATGTCTTTGTTTTTTTTGTCATCTTCAATTTTTTCTTTTGATTATTATATTAAAAAGAAATAATTCCCGATTTTGTTTCGTGTTTTGTGTTAATTTTCAATAAAAAAACTATTTAAATGATAAAAAAATTATTAAAAAAACCGTTTTATATTTATCATCAGAAAGTGTCAAATGACAATTATTATTCCGCTTTTTTTTTGTTGTTTTGTCTCAATCAAAAAAAAAATAGAAAAACGCCACAAATTTTTATTTTTGTTAGACAGTTTTTTTTTGAGAGAGAGACAAAAAAATTCTCCTTTTCAAATTTGACAATTTTTTGATTGAATTAAACTGAATAAACTTCAAAATAACAAACCATTTTCTGACAAAGAATTGAAATAAATAGACAAAAAAAACGATAGAAAAAGAAAAGAAGAAAAAACAACGACAACAAAAACCTCTTTTAACCATGTCAATATTATCCCATGGTATTTTTGTTTTGTTTGATAATTATTATTATTATAATTATTATTTTTTTTTATAGAATTTCAATTAAAAGAAAAAGAAACAAAAACGAACAAAAAACCCCAAATAACATTTATTACTAATAATTATTACTTTTATTATGTTATAACAATAATAGTGACTAATTAAAACAAAAAAAGACTGTCGGCAAAATTGGAATACAAACCCCCCAAAAAAATAGAACAATGTTTGAATGATATGATGCTGAGATGGAAGCAAGTCAAAATTGAAGACACACACACACACATATCCATCATCACACACAGACACATTTGACGCAAACACACAACCACAGCCGGACACATACGACCCGAGACACACACTCTCGCACGGTGCCTTATGATGGAACATAAATCGAATGATCGGTGATATGACAAGACAGTGTCAAACGCAGCCCGGTTCTCTTCCAAATGCCGCCATCATAAATCAAAGTGAGATGTTTAGTCATTAGTTGAGTGAAATCTAATTTTGCCAATCTACCCTTTTATTTTCTGGCTCCTTCTCTCAATGGAAAAATTTCGTGTGTATAAAATGGGAAATTTGGGATTTTGTGTGTTACGTTTTTTTTAATATTTAATTTTTTTTATATTTTTGCCATTATCGATGATTGTTTTACTGATATATTTTATCCATTAGAATATATATATATAT
>MQRK01215492.1:20364-32741 GCA_001938485.1 Girardia tigrina
ATATATATATATATATATATATATATTTAAATAATATCCTCGGATAATAAAATTCCTAACAAACATTATCCTCATATCAACATCGGTTAATTTATGAATTTTCTTTCTTTCCTTCTTTCTTCTTCTCCCTCACTCAATCTCTTTTTCAAGACATGAAGAAATTCCATGGTAATTTATATATATATATATATATACATATATATTCAATTTGTGCGACTTGATTTATCCCTTTATCATAAGATAATAAAATCATTCCTCAATGTCCATAAGTATTGTTCTGTTGGAGGCGCACACTGTACCATGTTTTATATATAAAGCTGGATTACTACTAAACTAGTGGGGCAATAAATCATTGGTAAATGTGACTAGTCGTTGATTAGAGCTAGCCATGAGTGGTCCAAGCACTGGGTCTTAAGCCGATGATTAATAGTCAATTAGGTCTGGGAAGATATGTCGTATGGGTTTGGGATTATTGATAATTTTTGACACTTTTGTGGTTTTAAAACGATTTATCGCTCGTTAAACATCAAATGAAATCAATAGATCACCGATATCTTGGCATTTTTCGACCCGAACTAGATAATTGATTTTTCGTTTTTTTTTTGTTAATTATTACTTCTTTTATCCCTCTTTTAAAGAAAAAAATTATGGTCGACAAAAAAAATGAATTTTATTAACTTTCCAATTTATTGTAATTTGGAATTTTTGGTTTGTACATTTTTTTTTGTTTTATTTTTTTGATAATAATTCATGGAGGAAAAGAAAATGTCGTTTATTAATAGATGAATTATTTAAAATATTTTAGAAAATGTTTGAATTATATTTTTTTTTCATTTTTTTTTATTTCTAGGGTTTTTTTTAAATTAACCTTCAAGATACCTTCGAGATATTTCAAAGAATTCGAAGCATCTTGAAACTGAAAGATAACCATTCGATTGCTTCTTATAGTTTATTTTATTCCAAAATAATTAAAAAAAATAATTAATAATAAAATTAAGGTATGCTAAGTATTTATATTTTAAGGTTTCAGTATCAAGTTAATGATGTAAGCGCAAGTAAGGGTTCGAAGGTCAGATTATATTTATCAGATTTTGATGAATACTTTATAATTTTATAAAAGATGTTATTATAACTATTTGGTTATATCAACGAAGTAAAGTTTGGTAAGTAAAACATTATATGTGAAAGGATAATTACATGGAAGATGATAAAGGGTTAAAGGTTATATAAAGATGAAACATCTGTACTTATAAACATTTTTTAAAACAAAATTTTATACCACTTGTATAATTTTGACCTAAATATTTCCTTTAATCATTATATTCAAAATTTATATTACAAAAAGCATTTTTGATATATGACTGAATTTTATTAAGATAACCTTCCAATATGACTTATGATTTATTTTTTTGTAAAATAAACTGATTAGTATAATTAGTAAGACAGTTTGAAGTTGTTTAATTTGCACGTAATGCTAAAAAAAATAATTAAAATAATAATAAAATTAAGGTATGCTAAGTATTTTATATTTTAAGGTTTCAATTTCAAGTTACTGATGTAATCGAAACTAAGGGTTCGAAGGTCAGATTATATTTATCAGATTTTGATGAATACTTTATAATTTTATAAATGATATGGTTATAACTACTTGTTAATGTCCACAAAGTAAATTAAAAAAAATCAAAAGGATAAAACTACATATGTCTTCAAAGATTAAATATCAACCTACAACTTTTTCTAAGATTGATGGAGCTATCATGGTCGTCAAAATCAAGTCCAGACAAGAAATACTAATCAGACAGAGACAACTACGGCCCGATAGTATTGTAAGACCGCTGTACGATTGATAATTAAGCTATTTTTTGTCTTATACAAAAAATATGTCAATCATTATGATTAATTTTGCGTTGTCACCAAGTGAACTAATTTCAGTAAGATAAATCGTTAGACAGTAAATATTACGTTTTATTTTTCAGTGAGACTTGGCGGAACAAAGTCGGTGACGGTCTCACAATCGGTCCGACTTTGTTCTACCGACCCGTATAAAACTTCAGTGATTTATAAAACAACCCACATGTCAAAACAGTTGGATACCTTCGCGACAAATCGTCAAGAGTCACTAGAGATTCAAAAGCATATTATGTTTTTTTTTCATTTAATCTTCCTATTGAAACTTCCGTGTCAAGCATCTAAATCTGTCGGGTTTCACAGTTTTAAGATAACTATTATATAAATAATCACATATTTAAATCATGATATCGTTTGTTTATTCATTTTTCAACGTAAATATTATTTCTGTTTTTTTTTCGTAAATATTATCTTTTTGCTACGATCAAAAGAGAAGATTTCGAATCATCATGAAGAAAATGTTTCTTTGGTCAAGAATACCCACAGATTAATGACCCCCTCTAATCTTTGGAAATGGAGTGTCAGTATCAAATAGATTTAATTCTTAATTTAATTTAATATTAATAATAATATTGACTATCCTGAACGTAACTGCATTTAATTATTTTTGATTATTTACTTTAGATCAATAAAAATTGAATGATCATGATCGGATCATCTCGAGTTCTTACTCAAATAGTTGATAATAACTTGTATGAAAAAGGGTTTCATTTATTTGAATTAGTAATTATAAATTCAATAAATAAATTACTATGCTAAAATTTTAATATTGACATTGGCTTTTAATCAAGATAGGTGGAGTTTAAGTTGAAGGATATGCTTCATCTTCTAAACAATGATAATGACAACGCATCATCCGAAAGGGTTCTTTTTTCGAAGAAGTAGAACTCAGTTGATAGACATTATTTACTGGTGGTTAATTAACCTTCATATCGGTATTTAGACTCATCATCCATTTTCAGTCGTGATATCTGTGCTCAATATCTTGAAAATCATTCCATTTACGTAGGCGATCAAATTAAAACCGTCGTAAGTCTCATCGAGAAGCATATCGGTTCTTATGGTGGAACCCAAAATTAACTACGGTAAGATGATTATGGGTGATTATTGTGACCTGTTGCAACATTGCTGACTATTATGGCACTCGTTTCCTAGTTTCGTAGATTATTTCAGTTTTGAGAAATTTAGTAGGATTTCGATTGTTAAGATAAATGTGCACGAATTGATTATTAAAAGTATAAATATATATATAAACTTTAAAATTTATATTTAAATAATTATTTCCATAAAACGAACAATAATAGTTATTTCGGATTTTCTCGGTTCGGTAGAGGATCGGGTTAGGCTGGTTGTTTGGATTTTAGATTAAAAATATTTTTTTCTTTTTTGGAAAATCCGAACTTTGGCGATTCTATAGTTGAGTATAAAGTTGCCAAGAATTATTATTTTTGATCTAATTCTGAATATTGATTTGTTTTCGACTTTGTATTTTATATATACATAAAGCTATAAAAAGTTGAAAATTTGTTAGAAATAATAGTTATTATTTTAAGGTAGTAACAAAATTAATTAACGATCGCTACGAGGGAAGAAAGAATGAAAATTTTGAGAAAGGAGACTTGGAGAAAGGAAAAGTATATTGTTGCAATAATTGATCAGTTTAGCAGGTAAATGTATCATTGACAGCTTTTATGAAGATGTAATAGTGAAAAAATGTATCTTGAAATTTTAAGCACCGAAAGAAATACATACAGATTGTGGTAAGGCATTTGAGTCTAAGATAATTAAAGACATGGCAGCATTAATGACATAAAAATGTTACTCGAGTCCATACCATCGAAACTCGAATAGAATTGTAAAATGACAATTTTAGATAATTTAGAAAAACAAGGACTGATTGGGAAGACCTGCTACCAGAAATATAATTTACACTAAGTGCGACTAACATACATCAGAGTGTTAGTTACAGCCTTTTAAATGAATTTCAATCTCACTAATACTAAAATTTTCTGTCGGTACAAAAGTCGGATAGTTTTAGAAACTTTTATACCGTGATGGACTGAAACCCTCTTTCTAGAGCTGCACTGCAATTCACAACGCAACTTACACTAATGACACTTACGAAACAATTATCGAAATATCTACGAAACAAGCAATGAATTCTTTATTACCAACCTTCAAGAGTTTTCATAATGTCGATTTTTTCTTAGAAATCAGTTTGAAAATATTTTATATTGAATATACCATTGCTAAGATTATAACTATTTTTATATTCAGTCTTTATGCGGACAGAACTCGACTGTGTCCGCAAATTTTTTTTTGTTATATTTTGTAGAAAGGAAAATTACTATTACATTTTTTAATAAATCAATTACATTATTAGTAACTATTCAAATCGTTTCTAGAAGGGAAAATTTCAATCAAAAAATTAACAATTCCATTTTGCAATTAAATATTTACAAATAACATAATAAATTTATTATAAAGCGATGAAGGAAAAAATCCAAAACATTTCTATTTAATACAGTTTAAACATTTGTGGATAATCGTAAAACGTTTTTTGCAAAAAAATTTTTCATTTCCTAGTTTGATCAAATTTTCACATTTTCATTTATTGTCATCGAAAATGAGTAAATGTGCGAAGATGGTAGAAAATCGATTGAGTAAAAAGGCTTTCAAAAACATGTTTCTAAATTCCATGGATACATATATAGAAAGCAAGCTAATATAAAGCATGGAAAAAGTTCAAGATCTAATCAAACATTGACAAATTCTAAAACCATTAATTTATTAAAATTTAATTAATTTTTTTTCAAATGAGCAAATAAAAACGAAATATACAGCGAAGCTTCGTCTAAGTGTTACGGGAATTGATTGATTATTCCAATAAACGGCCAAGCTCACAAAGCAAAATTCGATTATATTACAGATATTGATTGGAAACCGCCCTTAACAGATATCGATCAAATCAATCAATATAAATATAAACGTACATATTGAGAGAACAATTCATTCAAATGAAATAATCAGCAATCAAAAATTTGATAGATTAAGTCTTTGAGTCGATATGATTAAGATTGCGGCTGTATCAAAGATATATTCCTTAGAGTATTGTCAATCATGAATCGTTAATACTATCAATAAGCCGATAAAATTCTGTTTGAAGTTAAGTAGTGATTTGACGTTTTGGTAATTATCAGCCGTCTACTCATAGGCCTGTTAGATAGTGTCTAATATACTGCTGGTGCTCATTATTTGTGTCTGTTTTGCTAAATGTGTCGCGCTTTATCGTCATATATGCCTATATTGAACTTCAAACACATTATAATACTGATTTTATGTTGTAACTGTCGGTATAATTTGATAGCCATTAAGAATGATTGATAAGTGAGATGGTCTTCGGTGACTCTACGTTGTAAAACTGTTTTAAATAATAGTTGCGCACATTCTTTCTCATTCTTTTTTATTGTTTATTTGTGTCTATTATATAAATTCATTTACCACTGGAATAAGCATATCAAACGCGAGTATGTTACAACCTAGCTCATTTAAATTTGAATCGACCCCCCTTAGCTAATAAAAAATTTTTATTAATTTTTATTATATATTCATATTAGAAAAAAATTGAAATCATAAATTAATTATAAAATATAATATTAACAAAAAAAATTTTAATAAAGAAAACCTAGAAAATTGAAAGTTTGTTATTTATTTATTTTATTTATATATGTATATATATATATATATATTTTGTTTTTCGCTTTATGAAATATGATATAATCACTCTTCGTCATGTTTCGGAAATGTGAGTTGGTGTTTTGATTGATTTATTTGAAGTGACAACTTGTTTACAGTTGATTATCGATTGATTATTGATTATTTTTTTTCGATTTTTCATGAAAATTAAAACAAAAGAAATCGAAAAAAAATTTTATTTTATATTTAAATCAAATAATAATAATAATCAAAATATTTCTCAAAATAGTATTATTTAAAATATATTATTATTTTTTTTAAAAAAAAATAATCTAAAAAAAATAAAAATATCAATCAAAGAAAACATTGAAAGAATTATTATATGAACGGAAAAAATATAATATAATGAAAATAATAGAAATATAAAAATATTCAAACTTACATTGTGGAAAATCTTTTTTTTAGCAACAGTTCCGCATAAAATTTCGAAATGAAATAGTTTTTTTTAAAAAAGGAATAAATTCCCAATGAATGAACCAATTAAAGTGAGACACTTAGATAGAGCAATAATAAATAATCACTCAAAAAAAAATAATTGTCTGTGAATGCACCAATAATTGTTAAAATTGATAAATGTATAAAATATTATAGTAGAATATTGGTAAAAAATGTTTCGTGGATTTGTTTGTACATTGATCAGCAGCAATAGAATAATGTTTGATGAATGACTGCGTTGTTGGTTGAATGTGTCGTCATCTCATCTTCCAGTCGGCTGTCTATCTATCAAATAAGGAGTTATTTGTGCTTTGATGACGCCGACACAACTTTGACAGCAATAAATCAAATTTTTTTTCAAATCGATTTTTCATTGGTTAATTTATTTCATACTGCTATTCTTAAACCGACCAATCACAATCGTTCATCGCTCAGCTAATTAATTTTTCGAAAAATACGAAAAATAAATTAATAAGTATTAATAAAATTAAAACAGGTATTTGAAAATTTTGAAAATATTTATTCAAATCAATGAAATATGATGACGGTTTTTTTTGGTCTTCGGTAAAATAAAAAAAATATTTTTTTATTTTTTAAAATTATTTTTTTTTCAGAAAAAATATAGTTTTTATTCACGAATTTTTTTCGTTGTTTTAATTAAATTATTGTTTTGAATTGAAAAAAAATTTTTTTTGTTTTTAATTTTACAATAAACAATATCGACCGTTAATTGAATGTTGATAGTTTCGATATGATCTGTCAGTTAAATGGCCTGATTTTCAACCAATGATTTATTGTCATTTCAGAGGAAAACACTGACAACGACAGCAAAAATCCGAATTAGATTTCATTTTATTATTTAAAAAAATAATAATAATCCCATTGTAAATGTAAAGAAAATTTAGTTTTATTATAATTAAATTTCAAAAGAAAAAAACGAAAAAAAATTTATATAAATAATTTTTTTTCTCAAAAAAAAAACAAGAATCGAAAATCTCCGTGCACTTGAAATCAAATATTAGTAAATGGATTTAAACAAATATTTGCAGAAAATCATTATTTGTTTTATTAAATTACGTTTAAACACAAATCCGCACTTTCATGATGCCGGTTTAAATTTTAATAATTTTTTTTCGTTTATTTTATTCAAAATTTTCATGTAAAGAAAATTTTTTTGTGAAAATTAAATGTGTTTGTCAATTTTATATTTTATTTTATTTTTATTTTCCAATCGATTAAAATTTTATTTTTAATACGATTTAATATAATTGAAAAACGATTTTTTATAAATATTAATAATAAATATCGTTTTTTTCATATTTATTCCGTTAATATTAATGATAATATTTAAGGCATTAAAAGTTAAATTTATTTGACCTTTTATTCTTTATTTTTAATAAAAATGGATTTTATTTCATAAATTATTTATTCTGTTTTTCAATTTAAAAAAGAATTTACAAAAAAAGTTATTTTCAAAAATTATTTTCTAAATTGGTATCTTTGAAAGTTTTGAACATATTGTTTTTGTACATTTTAAAGTCTAAAAGGGTTGTGATGGTTGCCAAATTAGTGAAACTCTTAATAACAAAGTATACAAATGAAAATCTATTATTATATCTTATAAAATATGAATTTATAATTTATATATAAAACCTTTACACGACATATTAAATATTACATAATATTTAAAATGAATTAAATAAAACATAATATTCAAATTTTTACTAAAATAATCGTTTTTCTCTTCTTCCTTCATAAGTAAAAAAGATAATTATTACTGTTAATCTTGGTGTCAACCTAAAGGTATAAAGGTTTTCTTTCGTGTTCATTATCTTATACTAGTTATTATAATAGTTATTTATATTCATATTATGCGATGACATATTTTGTATAATAATTGTTTATTAGTCAAACTTTCGCTAAGTTTATCGAAAATTTTATAAATATTAATTAAAAATGTCCGCCAGACTAAGATAGAATAATAACCTTTTTAATAACTTTATATAATAACGTCCCATTATTTATTGCTAACGTTTGTTGTTACAAATCAAACAATATTGAATCACTTTGCACAAACTGATAAATTGATAAATGAATGAAGCCTCAAAACACAGTCCATAGTACAACATTTACCAAAAGAAGCTGATGGTGAGTGTTTGGTGGTCTGCATCAGTTCTAATCCATTATGACTTCATGATGTCTATGTCTACTATCACTAATTGGAACTATTATGCGGAAACTCAAAAAAACAGCAACGTTTGGTTAGCAGGTCAACTGCCATCTTGCTTCATGATAATACAAAACGACATAATGTACTTAAGACTGCAACAAAACTGCAGGCGCCAAACGATCACAGATCATCTCAACAGCGCCAAGCATAAAGAAGCTACGCTGAAATCTCAGACAGAAGCTTACTCGGGTGGTCAAGCTAAGAGGCAGTGTACGGTGACGACTTTATTTGAACAGCAAGTTACTGCTAAAGCGCAGAGAGATAAAGTAACTCATGATTTTTTGGAAATCATCGTGCGCGCTAACATGCCCATTGAAAAAGTCGATCATCCCGTTGTCCGCCAGTTCTTATTCATACATGTAAAAGGTCGAGGTGATGTACCTAAATCGGATTCTCTACGCCTTCACTATCTACTTGCATTGATTGAAAAGCATGATGCAAAGCTCCGTATACTCGTGGATCGTAACACATTCCTGGGCATTATCCCAGAAGAAATGATGGATCTCCAAAATCGCCCAGTTTTTAACATTCTATCCCAGATACTGTGCCCTGAAGACCAACTTACAGATGGTTTTGATGAGCTGTCCGCACCACTGCTTGTTAAAAACGGTTTACATTGACAAAGTAAACCACGCAAGTGTATCACAGGCTCTAATTCTGTGCTGCCGCGATTTTCAAATTAATTTTCAGAATGTGCTGTTATTTTTAACTGACAGTGCCTCGTACTTTTCCAAAGCGTTTAAGGTCATTCTCTCCTTGCTGTGGATTAACTATCAACACATACACTGTCATGCACACATTATATCTCTTGCTGGTAATGTTCTGATAACTTATCAGACTCTTAGAAAAGAGTATCAATGTAAATAATACAGAATAATCATTAAGAAGAGTGTATACCATGCTCCGAAATCTGATTTTAAAATCTCGTATGAAGGCCTATCTATCGAATTTCCATTCACTTGTTTTGAAATCAAATATTGTATACAATGATAATAAGTATGTACTTCCCCAACAAGACAGCAATGTAGTCTTTTGAGATCTGTAATGTATGAATAAAGAAGGATTTCTACCCTCATGTAGAAAGTTCCATGTAAATTACTTGTTGGGGGTATATACGATTTCGAGATGACTTTGCATTTTCCACATACTTATATTATATTAAGCATTATTTAAATGAGAAAATTGTAGAAATTTGTCTAAATAAGACTAAAAAATATGAATAAATATTATCAAATACACTGGAGGTACTATTGAATGAGTTACCAGAACTTTGAATTGTTAATCACATATGAATAGAACCAAATGTACATTTAGTCCCTAACGCATTTACCAAAGCATTTATGTCTCTAAAATAATCGACTTTGTAAGTTATGAGCTTTGTTGTTTCGTGACTTTCCTGACATCACGGAAATAATACAGATAATATTCACATTATGTTTCATTATCCGTCTGAAGATTTATCTCAGATAACTACCAAGAAATATGATGATTGTATATATTACTTATGAAATAACTTAATGTACTGATGAAACTTTATTATAAATACTTTTTATATAAGGACATGTTTTATCAGGGTTGAAAGACGCGCTTTAGCTATCCTATCTAAACATTGTGAACAAGGACAAGAATTGAGACTTTAGATCGATTTAGAAGGACGAATTATTTTAGGGAAACAAATATCCATTTAATTTAATATCAGCTTATCAAAAATTTGCGACCGACCAAAAGTAGAATGATTTTGACAGTATTCTTGAAAGATATTCACATTTCAGTGAAAACAGACGTGAACGACATAAAACAAACTTCTAAAATAATTGTTAATCTTATCGTTAAATAAATATATTATAAAATATAAAAGTTATATGTTAAGGTTTTAAAAAAGTAAATCACTTTTATTTCTAGAGATGTTGCGAAGGAAGTAAAACCATTCAAGAATTGAATATCTTCAAACTCTATTAAATATATAACATTTTACAATGAAATTGAACTTTCGCAAAATGGAATTGAACTTCGGGATTAAGTGTCCGGGATTAACTGTACCGAGATTAACTATCTCTGGATTAAGTGTCCCCGTACCAAACCATCTTAGAGAATCTTTCGATTTTTTATTTATTCGATCATTCTCTCCAAAAAAACTTTGAACTTTTTGCAAAAGTTTAATTTCATTTTGCGAAAGTTCAATTTCATTGTAAAAATGCTATAATTTATACTAGTTTGGTTTTTACGTTCTTATTTATATTTCTTTACTTTGCATCTCACTTTTTCGAATATTTAGAGGAGAAAAATAAAGGTTTGCTAACAAACTTCTGAATGTCTTCAGGTTATTATTGTCTTACAATATTCGTTATTCATAAGAATTCGTTTTAATTTATAAATGTAATTATACGTTAAGTGTTTCCAATGACAGTGTTTCTCAACCTAATTTTATGTGACCCCTTAAACAGGAAGAGATTGACTGTTATTTTCGGGTTTTGAATAGTATCTTGGGCTATAATTATGAACGTTTAATTACTGACAATGAAGTTTTATAAACGCTGTTTAAACATGCAAAGTGATTCGTCTAATCATTTAAAACTATTTTGACACAATACATTATGACGTAATGGTCATCTTACTATATAAATAATATAATTTTACACGTTTTCAAATAAAATTTAAAATTGAAATGGTTTAATTTTTCTTTATTAAATAATTTGCCATTTTTTAATTATTAATTTTAAAAGTCAGTTTTGGTCAACATTATTAACCCTTTCGCGGCCCACGGGACCAATGTTTACTTGATTTAATATGAACTTAAATACTTATATGGTTTGAAATGAACATAATAGAGTAAAAGAAGTTTAAAAGTATTTAAGTGCACATAAAAATCAAGTTTTTCTGCGTTTTAGAAATAATAAAACCTTTTGTTGGCCATAGAGGTAAGGTTGAGAACCCCAGGTAAAAATATAAAACTTTTTTCTCACATATATGACATTGATTAATTAAGTTAATAATGATTTCTCACAGAGCAATAAAGAGGAAAAGAAATGGTGCCAAATCAATCTGATCAAGGGTGGTGACATTTGGTTTTGCAGAAACAATTTATGGAAGGGGCAAAAACAAAAACAGTTTACAATTTATATATTTTATAAATAAATTTTTAACAATTTATATATAAAACATTTCAAATAATAATTATATAAAATAACAATTACAATTAGAATTATAAATTATTGATATTTCTAGGTAGGGCAACTACCTTCTTTGCTCACCCCATTCAAGACGACTGTCGTTGAAACTATTGACAGAATGTTTTTTTACACAATTAATCAAATCAAATAGCCAAAAAGACTAATCTTTTCTCAGCTAAACAAATGGGGATCAATAATCTGATCAAATATTGGATCAATTATGGTATGGTAGTCGTTGACTGAGAACCTTTACATCAAACGTGATAGTATAGCATGGGATATTTTCCTATTAGTTTATTGTTTAAGAATTCTATTCATTAGGTTGTAATTTGACTATTATCATGAAATTTCAACTTTTTTTCTATCAATAGCGTCAAATTCGGTTAATAAGTTAAAGTTTTAATTAAAATTTTAATATTTTAACATAATCCATTTTTTGATCATAATTTTTTTCTTTTTAAGCACTTTTCATATACCTTCACTGTATTTCATCTTGTCAAGAATGGGCCATTTACTTTTGCCTATATCTCAGCATTTAGACCACATAGAAACTTCAAATTTTCACTGAATGATTTGTTAGGTCTTAAGGTACAATTTTATATTAAAAAAAATCAAGGTAACTTAATTAAATTTTCTCGAAGTTACTTGTAACGGTCAAAAAAAATTTAAAAAATTTAAATGAGCATGCGATATATGCGGGTTTAAATGCGAAATTGAACCGTATGCTACCGCATAAAATTTTGTAACGGTCGAAAATATTTTAATACGAGGGGGATTTGAAACGAGGGAAAAAGTGAAATTCAGTATAAAATTTTTCATCATTAAGGAATTTTCTTAAACGGATAAGTATTAATTTTTATTGATTTTCATTTAATCTA
>MQRK01215498.1:1919-24066 GCA_001938485.1 Girardia tigrina
TAATAAAAAAAAATTTTAAAAAAAAATTTTAATTTTAAAATATTTATTTTACAGTAGTATGTATTTTACTGGTATATGAAAATATCGATATATTTTTTTGAAATAAAAATAAAAAAATATTTTTGTGATGCCATCTTTGATGGCATCATGAATATAATTTTTTTTTAATTTTTAAAAAAAAATATTGGTGTTGTCCTATACCAGTAAAATACATACTACTAATATTGATAAGCACATGTGCAGCCTAGGCATCCTAGACAGCCTGCCTAGGCTTAGTGCAGTATTGATTTCTGCACTTTTATGAAAATTTTGATGTGGAATCTGAATGTACGTATGTGGGTTACTATTCAAGTGCATCAGCACTTTTTTGATATTCTGCTTCTTGTACCTCTAAAATCAATGGGCACTTTGTACAAATTTGCACATTATGCTTATTATAGAGAAAAGTAATCAATATATGAAATTTCTAATTGCATAATCAGATAGAGAATCAAAATGTACATCAAACACATGATATCGATTTTTGACACTAGCACTTTTAAAAAATTTTATGTATTGATTTTTACAATTTTGCATATGTGCAACTTGAAAAGCACTGTGCTTGCACATTAAAAATGTGCGACACAATGTACACTATCGATTAGCACTTTAAAAATATCAATTGGCGCCTTTGGTCACTGTGCAGTGATCGATTAGCACTTTTTTCTACGGTCCTTAGTGATGGGGTAACGGTTGCTATGGATACGAGAACCGTTACCATGGTTACAACCGCCATGAATCACTGTATCCGTTGCCAATGAAAAACGTTCCTTGGCTACCGTTGCTACGGTAACGAAGACCATGGTTACCATCACCAAGTGAACCGGAACGGTTGCTATGGTAACTAGGACCAATCAGAAACGTTTCCAAGTGAACCGGAACCGTTGCTAAGGAACCTGGAACCAATGAGAAGAGTTTCCAAGTGAACTGGAACCGTTACTATGGTAACCGTAACCGTTGCTAGGGTGATCGCGACCGTTGCCATGGTAACCGTGACCTTTGCATCCATCCAAATCTTCGAATGTCGACGTTTTCATACTCTTTCGTTTCGAAGGGCCTGCAGAACTATCGCAATCTCTAGCAAACGCCTCTAACTTATTTTTTTGTTTGACTATATCTCGAACAGTTTGAATACCAATTCCATATTCTTCGGAAAGTTTTGACATAAATTATCCTTTTTCGCATCTCTCAATCAACGTAAGTTTCTGTTTTATCGTGAGTAGGATTCTCTTTCGTTTTTTTGTTAATTGTTCTTTCTCCATTTTTAAACGGTACAGATATGTAGAGCTAAAATATGAATTTTTGAGATTATATATAACAATAAAAATAATATCAAACAGAAAGAAATTAAAAATAATCAAACATACGAGAGTAATGAAAAAAAACTGCACTTTATATTATAATACACGCACTTCTCCGCTGCAAGGAAACAGAGCAACTGAACAAACAAACTTCGAAAGACCGAAGGGACCAAAGATTTTGTGAACATTAGATTTTTTAGAACAAACGAAATTCCGAGAACTGACAAATGTGGGCAATAAATATCGAAATTAATGGCAGTGTGACGTTCCTACGCGACCTTGTACATATTTTTTTCAAATAACGCGCATATTCAAGATCGCAATTCATTAATGCGTCTTAAAATCGTCTTAGATAAAAAATTATCAAACTAAATTTTTATTAAAAAATATTTATTTTCAGGCACGGTTAATCCGCAAACCGGTTAATCCGCGAGAGAGTAAAGAGTACATATCGAGAGTACACTGTAATTTAATTTTTTTTGAAAATGTATTTTAATTGAAATGAAAATGTACGTTAAACTGTTAATTAAAAAGGTAATTGTGTTAAAATGAAAATGTAAAATAAAATGGAAATATAATAAAAGATGAAATTTTGTATCATGATTATGGGGAATTCTGAATTCGTACCCACTAAATTCGAATAGAGTAAGTTCATTTTCATTTTCGGATATCAAAAAAATAATTTATGTATATTTAGAAAGTTCATTAACTTATTTTTTCATTTATTCACTTAAACATTATTTAATAACACAACATCATTTCATTTAATGTTTTATTAAATTTTTTTTTCGATGCATTAACATTTCACGTTTTTTCGACGCTTTAACGTGGTACCACAATTATAGCTGATAGAGCAGTCGTGCTTGCAGCAGAAAATAAAATTGAACTAAAAGCGACAGGAATTGGATTAGTGGATTTTTTATCAATTTTACGATATTAAGCGATGATAAGCTTTTACATCACGCCATGACATATGAATTAATTGCAATATATGTTACCAAAACTTGAATTATCACAAACTTTTTTAATGGACTAGACTGCCGTTTATTTTGAAGATGCCAGAACTCAAACAGTTGATAGTATTGGAAGAAAACATAATTATGAAATCAAGAGGATTTGCTTCCATGAGAATCACTGCTGCATTATCCGTTTGGGGTGATGGAAAAAGGCATTGCTATTAATAAATCCATAAAGGAAAAGATACAAATATAATTTAAAAAGTGCTAATGTTCTATCCGTTACTCAAAGTAAAGCTTGGGTAAATAAAGAATTAATAATCTCGTGGATTGATTACATGTTCCCTTCATTCGATGTTTGTTCTGGAAAATGCATTATTTGGGATTCATGCCATGCGCATATTTCATTAAAGGTTAAAGAACATTTTAGAAACAGGAAGATTACTTTAATTGTAATACCTAGTAGATTAACACCGTATCTCCAAGCAGGCGATATTGGAATTTTCAGAGAATTTAAAGATAAGATCTCAATTTTGATTAATTCATGGAAAAATTCTAATCATGTGGAATATGCAAGAAGAGGTAATCCTAAACAACTAAGTCAACAATTGGTTAATATTTGGGTTAGTAATGCATAGAATGACGTGTCATATGCAAACCTCAAAAATTCAATCAAAGCTGTCGGTTTTTCTTCAAATATTAATGATTGGCATCAGTGCCGGATTTAGGCATGGGCTTTATGGGCTGCAGCCAAGGGCACCGTATTACTCTGAGATTAGACACAAAATGGTCCTAAAATGAGTAATATCAAAAAAATAATAATATTGTCATGTATATTTTGTAATTATGATACCGATAAAACAGCCAACTGATATATACACATTGTGAGGAATTTTGATCTTTTATTTTTGAATTTGGATATTTTTGAAAGAATATTTAGGTTAAAATTAGTTCAGATTATGAGATAAAGATATTTAATCTTTTTGAACGATGTCTATGTATGAAAGCTTTTCTACGGATTGTCTCATGGATGCCCTCAATTTATGTGATCCGGATGCATTCCCGCAACATAAAACCGTAATTCTCTCTTTGGACGATTTATGTCCAGGAGCAGACTTTTCTCTTATCGAAATTAGCGTTTTTGTTGGTAAACACTTCCAGTACAAGCCAGATTCATCTGCATTATAAATTTGATCAGGTTGCAAATTTTCTCTTTGCAAAAATTCTTGAAATTCGACACAGAAGTCGTGAGCAGCGTCAGTATTTGAACTGAGGCGTTCTCCCTGAATCGTAAGCTGACGAATCCCGTGTCACTGTTTGAACCTCGTCATCTAGTCTGACGAGGCGTTGAAATTTTCTTCAATTCCTAAATTTTTATGAAATGTCTTCGCTGCTTCGATGCACATTTCGCCGCTGATTGGTATTCCCTCTGCTCGTTTTTGATTGAACCATCCTAGGAGATTTTCACAATCTTACGAATTTTTGCAGTTAATGGATTCATTTTCAGCACATGAACTTCTTCTGTTTCATCAGACACTAAAATCATCTCTTCATAATTCTCATCTTCCTTTAAACAGCCATAAGATGTTCATCATTTGTGTTATTAAAATAATATAAAATTTTTACACAGAACATATGATACAGTCAACTGCATGGACAAAGCAAAACTGATGTCCAATTTTCAACAATGTACTAATTCTTTCATTATAGATGCACCATCTATTGTAAAAAATTCGTCTAACTAAAGTTTGAATATAGATAATTTAGAATTTTAAAATTTCAAGACATTTCACAGCATGAATTAAACTATGAACTCTTGCCAGACCAAGATTTCAAAATTGGATTTTCCAATGAACATAAAATTAATTTAAAATAAAAAATAATAATTAAAGGGTGTAAATATTGTGTATGGATAAAAGTTTTTAATTCGGAATTTTAATACCGGTTTTCAAACTCCATAATACCAGTAATACCGGTATTGCAAGTAGAGGTGGGCACGTTTAAACGTTTTCGATTTTTAAGACGTTTAAACGTTTAGCGATTTATAAACGAGCGTATAGTTCTTAAGTTCGTATTTCAAACTCACTATATGGATTATATTTTTTTGAAACTTTTATCACGCTATCTAAGGCCTATTCATTTGTAAAGAACATATTGTGCCAATCTATTGAGCTTTTTCGTGGGACTATAAATAAAAAATATGAAAAGTGGCATTAATATCATATTTGAGAATTGCATCAAAATTTTCAGTAAATTTTTTTGTTAGACGCAAAATTATTTAAATTATATTTGTTCCTTTTCTAATTTTATTTGTTCCTTCTAACAAGCCCTAATATGGTGTGACGCCAGTTCAATAGCCATTGGGTCAGCGTTGGAAGTTTAAAGAAATAGAAGAAAAGATGCATCATGGTTAAGGAAAACTGAGAACTCTAGGCACATAAACGTAGCAGAACTAGAAGCAGTTGTAATTTATATATTATATGGGGGCTAAAAAATGCTGTAGTAAAATCAGATAACAAATCAGTAGTTTCTTGGATAATTGAGGCACTATCGGAGCGAAATAAATTCCACACGAAAGCCTCTTTCGAGCTTTTGATAAAGCGGCGCTTGTCAATGATTAAAGAGTTGTGTCAGGAATACGAAATAATTTTGAAAATTTAGTTTGTTAATAGTGAAGACAACAAGGCTGATGAACTGACAAGAATAGCAAAACAACTAAAACTTAGCAGTTATCTTTTGTCTGTAACAGATGACCTATTCAAACTACAGAAATTTTATGTCAGATGTCATTTAGGTACAACCAGAATGCGATATCTGTGCGATAAATTGTAAATGTTTTGATCTCGAATTGTCAAAGTTGACAATCAATCGATCCGCACCAATAAAATGGAAACTGGCAAACTAGCCGTCAATGAAAACTGGACAAGACTTCAAGCGGATGTCACAAAATTCGATCAACAAAAATTCTTAAGTATCATTGATTGTGGTCCCCCTCGATTTGCTGTATGAAATCAGATCAAGGCGGAGGACGTCAAGTCGATTGTTAGAGTTTTTGAATTTGTTCTGCGAGCGTGGATTTCCCAAGGAGTTGATTATTGACAATTATACGACATTTCATTCAGCCGTATTCAGCAAGTTGATGGAGAAGTGGAATGTACATGTCCTATACCACGCTATTAATCGACCAAATTGCAACGCAATAATAGAGAGAAATCACAAGACAATCAAGATAATCGCGTCTAGATCGAATATCAGTGTCATGAAAGCCTACTGGTGGTATAACAATACACCGTCCGACGGAAATGAGACACCTAGTCCAGCACTTTACCAGAACTTTCCCATCAGTTTAAAGATAATCAACAGAATTGAAAGGGAGCCGGTTTGCAATAAGGTAAACACCGACTTTGTAGAGCAACAGTTAGTCTGAGTAAAGCCTGAAAATAGTATGTCATGTATTGGGTTGTTGCATAAGTTCCCGCCGTTTTTTAAACATTTATTTTTAAAGAAATCAAAGAATTTTAACAACCAAAAGAATGACTCAGTCAATTATATATTTAATGAAATCATAAAATTTTAACAACAAAAATAATAACACTTCAATCAATAATGTACTCTCCTTCCTTGTTCACGACTTCTTCCCATCTTTCCACCAGTTTGTTGATTCTATTTCGCCAGAAATCCTTAGGTCGAGTGTCGAAGAAGTTGTTGAGCCAATTCTCAAGATGATCCTGATTTGGCTCGAAGCTAAGACCCCTCATTTCATTTGAAAGGCAGCGGAAGAGATGGTAATCCGTCGGGGCGATGTCTGGGGAATAGGGAGGACGTTGAAGGACCTCCCAACCGAGCTCTTGGAGTGACATCTTGACAGTTTCTGCGGTGCGTGGTCGAGTATTGTCATGGAGGAGGATCACCTAGCCTTGTCAATCCGGTCTTTTTTGTTGAATTACCTCATTAATTCGATGCAATTGGGCTTTATAGAGATTCTTTTCTACTTTCATGTTCTTTCTAAGCATTTCCCAGTGGATTAAACCTTCCCAATCAAACCATACGCAAATTATTGTCTTCATCGGGTGCAGGTCTTTCTTGATCCTGGGCTTAGGCTTCTCTCCAGGACTCACCCACTCTTTCCTTTGCTTCATATTCACATAGGGACGCCATTTCTCATCTCCAGTAACGATTCTGTATAAGAAAATTGTGATGGTTTTTTCGGTGTACGGCATATAGCAGATATTCGACCAAAACAATCAGACCTGTCGCGAAACTCTTACTCGGATTACATGTTGGACAATAACAATAACTCAGCTTCAAGAATCGAGTAAAGTGAATCGGGAATCAGCAACAGACCTCAAAAGAAAAGACGAAAACCGAAATATTTGAACGAGTGTGTAGTGGATATTGATTTTAGTGACGCAGAATCTGATGGCAGAGTTACATGTTAAATATTTTAAAACATTTAATGAAAATATTTACTAAAATGAACGCAAAATATGGATGCATTTTTGTTTAAACAATATCTATTAGAAAGGTATTTGTTATTGAAAAATAAATTTTGCAGATTTGTTATTCGTTGGTACAGTGTTTTCTTTCAAAGAATTTTAAATGTTTGAAAACACTTTTTGCGGAATATAAGTTTTTTTTCTGAATGCTTTGATCGTTTAAAATAAATGAGCATGGAGTTTGCTTTACGGAGAGTAAAATGGAATCATTAAACTAGTAAAAAAATATTTTTTGTGCATATTGATAAATTGTTGTTTGTTGATTAAAATTTTTCTTTAAAATCAGAACAAAACATTTAAATTGATTCCAAATAGAATTTCATCAACAGCATAACAATAAAATTACAAACTTTTTTTTCATTTTCCAACCTATTGACCTCATTTTGCCACCATTCCTCGAAGTCTTTCATCATTTTAACTTTTGATGTTTCCAATAAATGTTGCATATGTTCAATCACTGTTTTGAGATTTTTAAGATTGACATATGCATCTTTGTAGCGAGACTTTTCTTTTTCCATTTTGTTGCGTAAATCGATCTCATGATCTGTCACAATGAGAGAAATATTTGGATTTAAATGATTCGGATCGGCAGTTATAGCATGTTGGATTTGATTTTATCTGATGATTGATTAGATCATTTTTATAAAGATTAATTTTACAAACTTGTGGATTCTCGGGCAGCATTTAATATGCTACCTAATTATTTAGCTTCTGTATATTTTACTTTAAGTTCTTCTTTTTGTTTTTGAATTTGTAAATTTAAGTGATAGCTATTTTTAAATATTTCAAACGCTTCTTCTCGACCGATTGATAAATCTCCCACTGAAACACAATGTCTTTAAATGAACTTCAAAATGCTATATTCTGTTAAATAGGGCAAAAAATAAAATTACGGTTGTTCTACGAATAATGCAGCCTTAATTTTAGGGTAAATGCTGTTCCAATGAATAAAGAATTATTTTTTATTGCAAAAAAAGGAATAAGTTCGTCAGGAAGACGATGTTGGGTAAAAAGTTGTACTTGTCACATGTATTGTGTAATACAAGTATGCAGTAGGGGACAAATTAATAGTCATCCCCATGAATGTTAGAATTTTTACGGAAAGTTTCGAATTAATGCTTCAGATACGCATGTGCATATAAAATTTCTAACTTTTACAAGGAAATATACATAAAAAAATAAAAACAGATTTTTAGTTAATAATATTTCACTCATTTTGATGCACATTTCGCCGCTGATTGGTATTCCCTCTGCTCGTTTTTGATTGAACCATCCTAGGAGATTTTCACAATCTTACGAATTTTTGCAGTTAATGGATTAATAGAAGAATTTATTATTATTGTTGTTGGGAGCGTTGTTGAGTTCATAAAATTTTTGAATTTACAATCTGATCAAATTAATAATTAAACAATTACATTCCGTAAAATATTGTTGTAGATATGTTAAATAAGATTTTCAGAAATTTAATGTAAAAATTAATTTATGTAAGAAATAAAATAAATTTTACGGCAGGTTTNTATTAAAAGATTTATGCAAAGATTTGGGTTGTTGCATAATTTCCCGCCGTTTTTTAAACATTTATTTTCAAAGAAATCAAGTAAAGAAGTTAATTTCAATTTTGATGAAAATATTTATTTGAAATAAAATCAAAAGTAATATAAAGTGCAATATTTTATTTGCGAAATGAAAATAAACTAAACTATTTTAAACTATGACAGGGATATCAAGAAAGAAGTTCAGATGAACAATGTAAAAGGAATAGAGCAAATAAAAGAAAAGATCCAAATGATTTACGAGATAAACGTTGTGATGGACAACGGGACGCAGAACAGACCCAGGAGCTACAAGGAGGCTGTGACTCAAAATAACAATAGATTTAAACAAAAGCATACAAGAGTCGGGGGCACAGAGAACAATTCCCAGACGTGGAGAAGGAATTTATTCTAGATACGGACGCTAGTTTCGACACCATCGGAGCGCTACTGTCACAGAAGCATAGAAATGGCACGAGAGAATCATTGCATATGGGTCACACTCAATGAGTAATCATGAGAAAGGTTACTGAATAACAAGAAAGGAGTTATTGGCAATGTATTACTTTTTTCAATATTTCAACCATTATTTGTACGAAAAGAGATTCATTCTGCGGACAGATCACAAGGCAATTACATTCATGCTGAAGACGAAGAAACGGATTACAGCACAATTTCAGACGTGGATAAACTATCTATAAAGTCTGGATATACAACTAGAATACCGAAAAGGAGTAAACTATTCTAACGCAGATATGTTATCACGAAACAAGTGTGATACGTACGGAAAAAATGACAAAATATACTGCAGAAAAGTATGAAATGACCAACCGAAATGAAATGATAAAAGAGGTAATATGACTATGAGGGGTTAGTTTTAAGTTTCGCCAAAATAGTTTATTATTTTTTTAATTTGAAAATTTAAAAGAAATAAATTAACAATTACAATGTAGAGTAAAAATATGATAATAAATACTTATTTAAAATATGTTTACAGTAATAACAATTAATATATTTTAATAAAAGTTATAGAATAAGCTAAATAAATTTTAATTAACGGATTAATATTTTCAGAAATAATTTTTTAATAAAATGGTTATTGTAAATTTAAATTAATTAGTTTTATGATTAAGTTTCATAAGAATGTAAAATTTGGTTACATTAAAAATTTATAAATTTTTTGTAAAAAATATAAGATTAATTAAGATCAAAATATTGTAAAATTTTTGTAAAAAATGTTAGATTATTTAAGATTTAAATTTTTGTATATTTTCAAAATTTAATCGAAAAAATTAATGAACTAATTTTGGGCGAAATAATTGAAGTAACAACAAATTTGTTTAAGTATATGAATTGTGAATATTAATAAATTTTTGTGGTGTTAAATTATGACTTTAGGTTGTGATAATAATGAAAGTGGCATAAACCCTACTTACATGGCGAACAACGCTGCTTTGGACAACTTCACGAACCAATTACTACCTGAAAAGTTTAGGAAAGGTGACAATGTGGAGACGTTCATAGAAGAATGTGAAACATTCTTTCAATTCGCGGGAGTGGCAAAAGCGAAACAGGACGTTATTGTTTTGTGTCTGTTGGAGAGAGACATAAAGGAAAAATATAAGACCGTTGACAAGTCGATAATTGGTTATAAAAATCGACTTCGAAAAGCATTTGGTAGGACATCTTCGCTATTTGAGGATTGGTCTGAAGCTTGCCGGTATATAAGCTTCAGGATGATATACCTGAAGTTTTTTTCGAAAAAATAGAAAAGATGGCAGAAAGAATTATGCAACATAACATGTCAAAAGAAAGCATCATGGAGACATTAATAATGAACTGTTGTGATGATATGGATATCAAGAAAGAAGTTCGTATGAATAATGTAAAAGGAGTGGAACAAATAAAAGAAAAGATCAAAATGATACACGAGATTAAGAATATAGAGGATCAGATAAACGTAGTGAGAAAGAACAGAACGCAGAACAGACCCAGGAGTTACAGGGATGCAGTAACTCAAAATAATAATAGATTTGAACAAAAGCATACAAGAATCGGGAGCACGGAAAAGAACAAATATACTGATGATCAAAACTGGGAGAGAAACCAATACTCGAACGCAACGAATAGATAACGGGAGACTAGGAAATGCTTCAGATGTGGAATGGAGGGCCATATTAGGAGAGACTGTACAGAAAGAAGACAAATCAAATGCTATGGTTGTGGACAGCAGGGACATGTAAGAAGAAAGTGTCCGAATATCGAATGTAAACGGTGCCATAATAAAGGTCATCGGGATGACGAATGTTACACAACTTAAACAGGAGAAGAAACCAACAAAGATCAACGAATAACAATTACCAAGGAGGAGGCTAAAATCAACGACAATATAGAGATAGAGAAGACATGAGAAGAGGAGACAATAGAGGATCAGTAGCGAACATTGAAGAAGAATATTTAGAATCGGTAATAGAGGAAGATTACCCAAAAGACAGAGCCTCGACAGAAGTGGAGCCAGTCGGGTCAATAAACTAAAAAATATAAAGGACTCCCAAAATATCGGTATTTATAGTAAAAGTAGTATAACAGATACGATAGATGTAATGAGCGACAAATCAGAAAATATTAAAGCGGTAGAATGGAATGTAAATGATAAAGTTCGGAAGTTTATAAAAAAAGATGTATACGGAGATAATTGTGGAAGATGTTTAGTTGAACCAGTAGAGGACAGAAATACTAGCGAAGAAATCAAGATTTTAACCATAGAAGAATGGAAAGCTGAAAATATCGTATACAACAAAATGCAAGGTCGACCAAGTGTAAAGGTAAAAATACAACATATCAAGGAGGACTGTTTATTAGACAATGGAGCTAGAGTGAACGTCATGAGCAAGACTATTTTTGACAAACTAAAGGATGTGGAATTGGAAGCAGCAGATATTAAATTACACTGTGCTAATAATAGTCCACTATATTGTATTAGTAAGATATCAGTGAATGTAAATATCAAAGACAAACATAGAAATATAACGTTCATAGTGGTAACTGACATTAAACCAGACATAATAGGCGGAATAAATTTTCAGAGTGAGTTCGGAATTGAGTTATGTTGGAAAAAGGAAAACGATGAAATACCCTATCAAAATTTTCAAGTATGTAATTTAGAAGCAAGATTCGGTCGGAAAGTGACAGACGAGGAACGATTTCAGAAAGCCAAAAATACGATGCATATCGCTGATAAACCAAAGATAATCAATATCGTAGAGAGGCATAAAAGAGTTTTCATGGCGGATAAATGGGATATAGGATGCACGACACTGATAAAACACAGAATAGATACAAACGGACCGCCAATTAATTTGAGACCACATAGACAGCCAATCAATCTAGAAGAGGAAATCAATGAAACTATAAAAAACCTGTGGGAAAACAACATTATAAAGAAGTATAACTCTCCATGGAATACTCCGATGATATGCGTGTGGAAAAAAGAAAAAAATGATATCAGACTTTGCTAAGATTTTAGACAACTGAATCTAGTTACAGAGAGACAGGCATTTTCAATGCCAAACATGATAGAAATGATGGACAAGTTGTATGGATCTAGATATTTTACTTCGATTGATTTGGGTAATGCATATTACCAGGTAGAACTAGAAGAAGAATCAAAGCTGAAAACGGCGTTTTCGACGAAAGCGGGACAATTTTGTTTTAATAGAATGCCGTTTGGTATTGTAGCGGCACCGGGGACGTTTCAAGAACTTATGACAAGGATATTGGGGGATATAGAACAGACAGTAGTTTATTTGAACGATATCTTAATCTTCTCAAAATCATTAGAAAAACATTACGAGATTTTAGACAGAGTATTGGATAGATTTGAAAAGGCAGGTCTAAGAATTAATCCAGAGAAATGTCATATTTTACAAACAGAAGTCAAATTCCTGGGGCATGTAATCAACGAAAAAGGGATTCAAACAGATCCGTCCAAATTGGAAGCTATTAAATCTTTTGAAAAACCGAAATGTAAAAAGAATTTAAGAAGTTTCCTAGGGATCTGCAACTATTATAGAAGATTCATCAAAGATTTTGCAACGAAAGCAAAGACATTAGAGCAATTGTGTGGATTGGACAAGAAGAAATTATTGTGCACAGAGGCGTGTGATATAGCTTTTGCTGAGATGAAGGAAGCCTTGACTACACCCCTAATTCTTGGATTTCCAGACGTGGAGAAGGAATTTATTCTAGATACGGACGCTAGTTTCGACCCCATTGGAGCGGTACTGTCACAGAAGGATAGAAATGGTCACGAGAGAGTCATTACATACGGGTCACACTCAATGAGTAATCATGAGAAAGGATACTGCATAACAAGAAAGGAGTTATTAGCAATGTATTACTTTTGTCAACATTTTAATCATTATTTGTACGGAAAGAGATTCATTCTGCGGACAGATCCCAAGGCAATTACATTCATGCTGAAGACAAAGAAACCAATTACAGCGCCATTTCAGACGTGGATAAACTATCTATCTAGTCTGGATATACAATTAGAATACCGAAAAGGAGTGAACCATTCTAACGCAGATATGTTATTGCGGAACAAGTGTGATACATGCACACAATGTTTAATGACACACGAAGAGGTAAAGACGCAGAAGATCAAGACACGACGGATAAACGTATTAGGTATCACAGATATATATAAATATCAAGAAGGAGTCATGGAAACAATAAAGATGAACATAAAGGCAGGTAAAAACAAAAACCTTGTAATTATAGATGGTATAATAAAGACAAACAAAGGAAAAGTTTGGATACCGGAATCAAACAGAGAAGAAATGATTATGCAGATACACACGTTGCTTTCTCATGCAGGTGCGGAAAAAGTCACAAAATATATTGCAGAAAAGTATGAAATGACCAACCAAAAGGAAATAATAAAGGAGGTAATAGGACGATGTGAAGCATGTTAAAAAAAGCAAAACAATAACGACGGCTACAAAAGAAAAACGAATTACGCTGGTCGCAAACGAACCATTTGAGAAGTTATATATCGATATTTGTGGACCACTAAAAGAGACATGGAGAAAGAAAAATTACATTGTCGCAATCATCGATCAATTCAGTATTTAGATTTCATTTTATTTCAAGTTATTTGACATTTTTAAATGACCAATTAAGTCAATAAATAACTTAATATCAATTTCAATCTACGATCAATTCAGTAGATATATTTCATTAACAGCGGTTGGTAAACAAGACGAAACCACTATAAAGATACAATTATGACAAAATTGATTTTACGGTTTGGTGCTCCAAAAGAGATTCATACAGATTGTGGTAAAACATTCGAATCGAAGATAATAAAAAACATGGATGAAAGCATGAGCATTAAAATGTGTTACTCAAGCCATTACCATCATAATACGAATGGAATAGTAGAAAGACAATTTCGGACAATTAGAGAATATTTAAACGCATCGCTACATACAAAGAAAGGATCAGACTGGGAAGAATTACTACCGGAAATAGAATTTACATTAAATGCAACTTTCCAGAAAACAATAGGGAAGAGCCCAGTGGAAATTATATTCGGTAAGAAAATATACAGAGAAGGATGGCATAGTCAAGATATAAAGCTACAGCAAGAAAAAGAAGACACAACAACAAAAAGAAATTTTGAAATCGGAGATGAAGTACTGGTCAAGGTGGAAACGGGGATAAAGAGTAAAGATAAATATGAAGACCGTATAAAATAAATACTTCTTTAAAATATGTTTACAGTAATAACAATTAACATATTTTAATAAAAGTTATAGAATAAGTTAAATAAATTTTAATTAACGGATTAATATTTTCAGAAATATTTTTTTAATAAAATGGTTATTGTAAATTTAAATTAATTAGTTTTATGATTAAGTTTCATAAGAATGTAAAATTTGGTTACATTAAAAATTTATAAAATTTTTGTAAAAAAATATAAGATTAAATAAGATCTAAATATTGTAAATTTTTGTAAAAAAATGTAAGATTATTTGATATTTAAATTTTCTTATATTTTTAAAATTTAATCGAAAGAATTTAATGAACTAATTTTGGGCGAAATAATTGTAGTAACAAGAAATTTGTTTAAGTATATGAATTGTGAATATTAATAAATTTTTGTGGTGTTAAATTATGACTTTAGAAAGTGATAATAATGAAGGTGGCATAAACGCTACTTACAACCGTTTTTAGATTACATTTAGATTTCGATAAAGTTACATTTTGTCTGAAAACAATGATATTTTAATTTTAAAATTTATGAGATCATATGATATTTTCTTTTGGGTATGAATAAACGCAGTAGATAAATGAATTACCGTATATACTCGCGTATCGTGCGATCTCGCGTATTATGCGAGTTGGGTTTTTACATCCCAAAACATTATTTTATCATTAACCCGTGTATCATGCGAGTTGGAGTTTTCGGGTGCTAAATTTGATTGACACTTTTAAACTTTTAAACCATTTTTAATTTAAAAATGATTAAAAAGTTTAAAATAATTGGTTACTATATAACTTTCTAAAAAGATATTCTATGAATATATTTCAACTTATTTGACGGTGTTTAAATGCATTAAATTTCTTTTTAAAATAATTTTTTATTTAAAATCAATAAAATGACGCATATCCTTTAATTTATAACTTTATTTGTTCTTTATTTTATTTTTATAATTTATATATTTTATTTACCTTATCACAATGGAGAAGAAAGTTATCCGAAAGTATTGTGAAAAATTTAAATTAAAAGTTGTGGCTTTTGCTGAAGAAACAAGTAATTTTCAAGCCGGAAAACATTTTGGTATTGGTGAGAGTAATATCCGAAATTGGCGAAAGCAAAAAGAAAAATTAGAGAAGATGCCTTCATACAAATGTGCTAATAGAGGTTCAAATTGTAAGTGGCCACATATAGAAAATAAAGTGGCAAGCTGGATATGTGAATCACGCGAAAGTGCTATATCATAACAAGAAATGCAATAAAACTTTTTGCCATTAAGTTAGCTCGCCAGGAAGGAATTTCAGAATTCATCGCTTCGCCAGGTTGGTGTACACGTTTTATGAATAGGCGCAACTTAATCCTTAGACGAAAAAACAAAGATAGAACAAAAATTGCCCAAAGACTTAAATGAGAAAGTGCTTGTATTTCATAAGTACGTAATTAATTACTTGAAATAAAATATGTATGATTTGACAAACATTGGCAACATGGATGAGACTCCAGTCAGGTTCGATATGCCTTCCAATTTTACTGTCAACAAATGTGGTGAGAAGATAGTATTTGTTAGGACAACATGGCATGAAAAGACACACTTTAAAGTGGTTTTCAGTTGCTTAGCAAATGGCAAAAAATTAAATCCAATGGTGATTTTCAAGCGAAAGTTAATGCCAAAGGAAGACTTTCCTAACGGAATTATTGTTCATGAGAATCAAAGGGATGGATGGATGAAGAAGGGTGCAAGATTTGGCTTCGCAAAGTTTGACAGCAAAGACCGGAAAGTTTACAAAATACGAAGAGCTTGTTAGTTTTGGATATCTTCCGTTTCCATCAAGTAAAAAATATTAAAAAATGTGTGTACGAGTCCAACACAGATCTAGCAGTTATTCCAGGTGGCCTAACGAGTATTCTACAACCTCTTGATGTGTCAATAAATAATCCATTCAAAGACAAAATGCGTGATAAATGGAGCACAAGGATTCTAGACGGCGAAAAAACGTTTACTAAAGGAGGACTTATGAAAGCTCCAACACTATCAACACTTTGTACGTGGCTGAAAGAATCTTGGGATGCGATTGATGAAAAACGTGTAATTAAGGCATTAAAGAAATGTGGAATTTCTAATTCTCTGAATGGTACAGAAAAAGATCTTTTATATCAGAGTTTCAAGAGTTCTGAGAGTTCCGAGAGTGATAGAAGCAGAGTAGAAGATAATGTTTATGATGATGTAATTAATTCTGAAGAATATAAGTAAACTAAACCAGCAGATAAATTGCAAAAAAGATAAGATGTTTTAATTAATTAAATTTATTTTTATAAGTTTTATCCATGAAAATTACATTTTACATTTTTTTAAATTATTAGTTGGCAACACTTCATCTGTATTGCTCTTCTTAGGCGCTGGAACAGACATTTTTCAAAAGCATATGTGATTTTTTGCTGGGCGACCACGCTTCTGTTTTGGAACCAATGGCATATTTTGCGCTCTCAATGGTATTGAAGTATATTCATAACAGCAGACGAGCAGTAATAAATGTTTGCAGATATATTTTTTATGGAATTCTCTGCAGTTGCATGTGATAAAGGTCCAATTGTCCTTATCTTCCATTAAGCATAAGTAGTGGGAAAATTGGCATTCTGCCGACAACCCCCCGGGGGTAGCCCGTTGCCATGGCAACGGTTCCGGTTACCTTAATAACGGTCACGGTTACCATAGCAACGGTTCCGGTTACCTTAATAACGGTCATGGTTACCATAGCAACGGTTCCGGTTACCTTAATAACGGTCACGGTTACCATAGCAACGGTAACCAAGGGACGTTTTTCATTAGTAACGGCTACAGTGATTCAAGGTGGTTTGTAACTATGGTAACTGTGAGGGATAATTTGGAATGTTGTAAGTTTGTTGTTTGTATGCTGTTTTGATTTGTGACTCTCCTACTCATATGGGATTGATATGTTTATTGATTGATTATTTGAATCTAATGATATTATATAATTATATAATTATGAATTTTGATAATATTTTTAGTAAACGATTTTAACTTATTAAATTTAATATATTTTAAAAATTAATGTTCATTTAAAAATTATGTAATGTGTTTGTTCAAAATGTAAATTAAAGAATTATATATATATATATATATATTTATTTAAAGAAATTTATATTTAAAAAGAAAGAAAAAATTATTACTTAAAAATTACTTTTGTTGTAAAAAAAGAACGAAAAGGAAAAAATGTAAAGAAAAATGTAGTTTTGAGTTATTTTGTTTTAATGTTTCATTGATAATAAATTTGATATCTAATAAAAAAATATATGAAGAAATATATTTTTTAATTATAAAAGGAAAACATTAAATATATTTAATTCAAAAATAAATTATATTTGGAGAACAGATGACTTTTCTTTTTGACTATATTTTTAATGTGGATTATTTTATGAAGACATTTGAAGATAATCATATAAGAATCGTAGATTGCATATCAAAGAAACTGATGAAATTTCAGCACCTAATAAAAATTGTGAAGACATTCATGATCAATGGTATGAATTAATGAGAATATTTCAAAGTTGTGGAAACAGTATTGGAACGAAGTTTTGGAAAATAATTACCATCAAACACGGTGTCAAATGGACCACTGGTGTTTACGAAAGTAACAGTGATTTGCAATTACGGAGAATTTACGTTTACTTTGTTTCTGGAATTCATGAAAAGTGTGTGCCGATCAGCGTCATGGTTGAATTGATTAGTACCACTCTCGATTTCCTACTGAATTCGAATCTTGAGAAATTGCTTCAACCAGATTATTTCATCGATGGTTCCTCAAGTGATTCAAATAATTGCAAAAGAAATACGGTCCTCTTAAGGACCACAATTTACGATTGGGAGCTTGAATTTTGGACCGCATCCTCATGGGCCCAGATGCTGGTAATCAACAAAAGTAATTTTAAAGTATTTCCAGTCTTTTATCCAATAAAATTTTAGAAATTAAAAATGAATATTAAAACTATCCCATTCATTGTTTTTTTAGATTTGAATACATAAACTAAAACTATATCAATTAAAGAAAGATGCTCTATGAAAATTTTTGTGAAGAATCTGTTTGTGTTGTCAATAAATGTTTGCATTCAAATTGTGATGCTGTTAATATGGTGACCACGGCTCATGTGACAACGAACATTTTTGGATGTGAAAAATTCAATGGATCAGAATCGGGTTTGGAAAATTTCATTGATAATTTCGAACGCTATTCCGACATTATGGGTATAGCAGAAGAGAGGAAAATAGTGATGGTGACTGTGTTTATGACACCGTCGGCAATAAAAAAAATATTCAGAGATGGACGGTAAAAATTACAAAGAAAAATTGAAAGCTGCATTTACTAAAGAAAAATCCATTCCGGATACAATGAAGGAGTTGGTAAACTTACGGTGGGGATCCTCCAACCCAGAAGAAACATACAAAAAAGCAGAGGAACTCGTGAATATAGTAAGAAAAGAAAAATTGTCTAAAGAAGAACTACTCAACCTTGCCTGTATAAATATGGTTGACAGTTATGAAATCAAAAAAGAATTAAAACTGAGAGGAACAACTGAAACCAAAGATATAAAACACGTAGTTACCAATATGTACGAACTACGTAAAATGGAAAGTGAGGAAACAGTGGCAGCATATACGACGGTAAATAAACAAGATAATTGGAACACCGTAACTAGACGCAAAGCTGTACACAAGGAAAGAACCCCGTATAGACATTATGAACACAACAATAGGAACCAAGGAATGTGTATGATATGTTGAATACATTGAACGGTGCAAAGTATTTCACTACAATTGACTTAAGAAACGTATACTATCAAGTTGAACTTGATGAAGAATCAAAGATTAAGACGAAATTCTCGACAAAGAATGGTCAATATTGTTTTAAAAGAATGTCTTTCGGAATAGCAGCCTCTCCAGCCACCTTTCAAGAACTAATGATAAAAATTCTTGTGGAATTGAACTGGAAGGAAGCACTCGTATATCTAGACGATATTTTGATATTTTCTAAAGATAAGAAAGAACATCTACAAAGAATAAAGAATGTGTTTCAAAAAATCAAAGAATCAGGTTTGAGGATAAATCATAAAAATCTCAATTTCTAGTAGAAAAGACTAAGTTTTTGGGCTAGGTAATAAGTAAAGATGGTATAGAAACTGATAAAACAAAGATTGATGCGATTAACAAGTTTCAAAACCCATCATGTATTAAACATCTAAGGAGTTTCTTGCGTTTGACAAATTATTACAGGAAATTCATTAAAGATTATATAAGATATTACAAAGTTTAGAAGGTATGTGTGGCAAAAAAAAGATAAGAAAATAATATGGACAAAAGAATGTGACGAAGCTTTTCAGAGATTAAAAGAAAGAATGGTTTAAACTCCAATCTTGGAGTATCCAGACTTCGATGAAGAATTTATATTGGACACAGATTCAAGTTTCGATACGATTGGAGCAGTACTGTGACAAAAAGACTCCAGTGGAAGAGAAAGAGATATTGAATATGGTTCTCATAAGATGAATAAACATGAACTTGGTTATTGCATTACCAGAAAAGAATTACTTGCGATATATTATTTCACTCAGTATGTTAAGCATTTCTTATATGGAAAAAGATTCTTGTTACGAACAGACCACAAAGCTATTACGTTTATGATGACCACAAAGATCCCAATAACACCGCAATTTCAAACATGGATAAATTTTCTCAGCGGTCTTGATATGAGAATGGAATACAGGAAAGGTGAAAGACATTCAAATGCAGATGCTATGTCGAGAAACTCTTGCGAATTATGTAGTCAATGNCAAACAACACATGAAGAAGCGAAGAAAGGAAAGATTAAAACTCGAATTCTAGCGTTACACGAAGAACCAAATAGTTTCAAATGGCAGAATGACAATGAAGAAATCGAACAAATCAAGAAAGATTTGAAACAAAGAAAAACAAATAAATGGAAACTGAAAGATGACATTGTAGCAACGGAAAATAATAAGTATTGCATCCCGAGAACAAATCGAACCGATTTTATTGAAGATATGCATAATATGTTATGTCATACTGGGAGTAAAAAGGTTTTTAACTACCTCAGAGATGATTTCGATATGGAAAATATGAGAGAAAAGATAAAAGAAGTTGATCAAAGTTGCATAAATTGTCAAAAGCGAAAAACACTAACTACGAAAACAAAAGAAAGACATATTAAGCAATTTGCAGATGAACCTTTTCAGAAGATATATATTGACTTTTGTGGCCCATTCAAGAGAAATGTTAATGGATACCAGTATATTTTGGCGATAATTGATCAATTTAGCCGATATATTAGCCTGAATGCAGTTGCTCATCAAAACGAGAAAACGCTACAAAAAATATTGCTGGATAGATGGATATTTAAATATGGACCACCTAAAGAAATCCATGTTGATAGAGGCAAAACATTAGAATCAGAACTATTTAAAGAAACACTGAAGAATTTGAATTTTGAATTGTAGATTCTTCAAGTAAAGTACAGGGCGGGACTTTGAATTGTTAGTCGATTTTTGGCACAAAATGATGTAAATTTGTTTTACACTTTGCTGGCTAGCCTTGGCTAGTCCTGGCTATCTTAAGATAGGCTATACCATATCACAAATATTATTATACAATCTATTGAAGTTCTAAATAATTATGGTCTACATATTAATACAATATATGTATATATATATATATATATATATATATATATATATATATATATATATGTGTGTATATATATGAATATGAACGATATATAGTCTGTTACATAATAGAAAGATGTACAATTGCGCAATTATTCAACCTTTT
Organism: Girardia tigrina; assembly: GCA_001938485.1. Taxonomy (NCBI): domain Eukaryota; kingdom Metazoa; phylum Platyhelminthes; order Tricladida; family Dugesiidae; genus Girardia; species Girardia tigrina. Next base: position 22,867 of record MQRK01215498.1, read on the forward strand.
CATTGACTGTGATGCTTTATGTTATGTATATATGACAAGAGGTAATTATACTATAAGACATGTATTACATATATCTTCATCATTGAAAAAATGCATATATTGCATGATTTTACATGAAAATCATGTATTTGTCTATGTTTTTCAGTAATTTATGTAAATTTTTATATATAAATTCTTACAAAACCTATAAAAGGTTTACACACTACATATAGATTATAGTTTAGTGCAGCCTGCCTAGGCCTAGTGCATAAATATAACACATATATTGCATTTACTTTGAGGAATCAAGTTTCAGTGTGATATATAGCCATAATATAATAATACAAATAGATAATAATATAATATATAACGTGTAGAAGACCATAGACACATTTGAACTGTGTTGACTGTGTTGTGAATCACTATATGATCACAACATGTGATCATATAGTATATAACAATAATATACTAATATTAATGGTTGATATTGTGATGATTCTTCAATAAATAGTTGATGATACACATAGTGATTGTATATAATATATAACAATAATATAAAATATATGTTACATATGTTGAGGGAATATCTCAAAATTTTATAATTTATTATGTATTGGTTTTAAACAAATTATATTCTCATAGATGAAATATTTATGACAATAAATATAAAATTATAGTTTTTATATAAATTGTAGTGATCCTACATTTTAGTAAAAATATGTATATATGTATATATATATTAACGGTGTGTGTATATATATATACATATTAAATAATTAATTGATTAATAATTTAATCAATTCAATTAAATTCGCTGGAGTCAACTGCCGCGTACAATATGCTCGACGTCGTTCATGGGATCGTAGACGACAATTTTYAAGTGGATTTGAATTCAAAAAGAGCTGTTTTGACAAGAATAACAAAGTCAAACCGATTAATTCCTCTTGGATTTCCGACGGTTGTTGTTTTTTAAATGTGTGATTATCGGCGGTGAACCATCTGTACTTTGTTCTAATTGTACAAATTGTCCTCAGATTACACCAAAGCAACAACCAATAATTAGAAAATTAATCTCAGAAGATGTTTACATTTATTTCTTTATATAAAGAGAGTTCCATGTCAGATCCTATGATAACCTGCAGTTGGGCCGTGTCCATCTATGAATCGATTGATTTCCTCACAAATTTCCTAAGACACGGTTTATTATGATTATTTTTGGTA
>MQRK01215501.1:8652-20628 GCA_001938485.1 Girardia tigrina
TTCACAATGGTGGTTTAAAATTTGTCCAGATTTTGCCTGCGCACCCGTTAAATACTTTATTAATAGAAAGAATCAAGAATTAGGAAGTACATTTTGTAAACTTAATTTTGAAAAGATTTTGTTTACTTTCTTGAAAAATACTTATTATTTATTTATATAAAATTCAGTTTTATTACTAATTTATCTTTATTTGTATGAAAAATTTATATACATTTAATATAAACGATGGTGTATAATAAATTTATGTATTAAATTAAATAAATTTAAATGTTGTACAAAAAATTGAAATTTTCTCATGAAAATCTTTTTTTTAAATTGTATTTTCAAATATTATTTTAAAGTCTTAATGATTCACGAATAAATTGTAATTTTTAGAAAACTGATTTTGATTAGACAAAAGCTGTTTGCATGGGTAAGTTACCCTAAAAATAATTTAATATATAATTAATTCGTTTCTTACAGTGATTCCTAATCTTTTTTATGTTTGCGTTCATCTTTTTCTTTACTCAAAAGCTGTCGGACCCTCTCATAATAATGAAATTACTTTCTTTGAAGTGAATGTACAGACTTGTTGAAAAATTATATCATTTAAAAGACCCTAAAGTGCCTCTTATTTTCGTTTTTACAAAGGTTTTACAGAAAATAATAATGTTTCATAACCTAAGTTTATGAAGTAAACTGTGTAAAATGACATTAGGTGTATAAATTAGCTTTTTTATTTTCTAAGACAGGATGTAACTTTTGTAAATAATACTCTTTTACAGTGACGCATATCCCGTATTAGCAACATCGCAATTTGCGTAAAAACATTTATTAACAACAATTTTCAGTAACACCATCTTTAGTAAACATCTTTCTTTAATTAATATATTTTTGTAAATAAATTTTAAAAAATTGCAAATCAGTGAAATTAAAATTCAAAAGCCAATTGAAATTGTTTATTAATTTTGATGGATTAATTATCATCTTCAGAACAACTGATTTTTTAAAAAAAGAAATTTTTTATATAATGCCGGTAATGATTGTGTAATCAATACGTCATCAATAAATCATTAAAAAACCCTCAATAAAGTTGTCGAGAGTGCATTTTGAACGTTAATTTTAGGATCCAAAGATCTGATATATAACGCTTCACATGTCACTCTCTCCCAATAATGCTTAATTTGAGTGCACAGAATTTTAAAGTTATGTCCTCTTTACAATGTTTACTATGTCCAACAATATTACTTCCACTTTCCTTACGATTCTGTTACAGAGATGACGCGAAGTCTCTCCAATATATGTGGCATTACACCCATTACGTTTATATTGGTAAATGAGAACACAATCCTAACGGTGTTGAAGATTTATTACTAAACATACCTATTTTTAATTATTTTTAAAATTATTATATTATCTACTGCTTTTAAAATAGAATTTTTAAATGTTTTAAAACCTTCTGAATAAGGTACGGTTAAAATATATCTAAGTTCTAAACTATTTTTATTAGTCTTACAAGATTGATCTTGAACATCTGCGAGTTTATTATTGTTACTTTTTTCAATTAATTTATCAATAGTTTCATTCGTTAGTTTATCAACTATTGGTTTTGAAAATCCATTTATCACTTTTGCTAAAATGTTTAATATCATTCATTATTTTATTCAAATATGAAAATTGTCTAAACAAAGATTGTTTGTTGTTCGTTAATTTGATGACAATGATTTATTTCTGTAAACTGATCGGCTATAGAAAGAGGAATGGAAGAATATTGTGTCATAATATCTCCACTATTATAATAAAAACATTCAGTATCTGTTTACAAACATTGTTAGATTGTATTTATTATTTCTCTACAAGTTTTCATCATGTTTGATTGTTTGAAATAATATAAATAAAGTTCATTTTAGAGATGCATTATCATTTTACTTTAACAAAACAATTTCTAAATAAAACTATTTATATAAATATTGTATGAAGGGTCTTAATGAAAAATAGACGCAGTTTCAATTCATATAGTTTAGAAAAGGAAATTTCAGCTTCAGTAAAAGATAGTTTTGTTATTACGAGAAATTCAAATGAAAATTTTTGTTATAGGTAATTATAAATAGTCATCAATTGAATAGAAACATGTTTAGTGTAATTTGCTTCTAATCGTTTTGAAAGACTTTATAAACCCCAGTTTTATATGATTTAATTAATTTAAAATCCATTGTTAACAGCAAACATCTTTATAATATGTTAATATTATTCGCAGATTGTAATAATCATCGGTATTATTAATAATAATGAAAAAATAATGGTAAACTAATGAAATAAAAATTTCCATTTCTTTTTACAATATATTTGAAAAAGAATCAAAAATAAAAGTTTTTTTGGTTAAAATTTAGTAATAAATTTAAAAAAATAAAATTAATATAAATACTTGAATGAATATTTATTGTTTAGTAATTTAGTTTTAAGAAAATATTTGAGAAAATAAAAAACTATTTTAAATTAATCAAAAATGATTAAAAAAATATTAATTTATTCGATTTTTTTAAAATTAATTTGACATTAATATTTTCATTTTGTAATTTTTAAATTCAAAAACTTTCCCTGTACGCTCTTCAACTTCTTTTATTATTTTAAAGCCAATGTCTTCTTCAGATGATTCATCATCATTATGTGTTATAAAATATTTTAATAAATATTATATATAAAGAAGAATATCGTTTGTATCTTGCTAAATAAAAAAAATAAAATCTACATATGTTCATTATCTGTTTAAAACTTTCTGAATAAATTTACGAGTTTTTTGACATTTTCCTCACCCTTATGACCCTCAATACTACAAATATTATCTATCCCTGATTGAATGTATCATAAATAAGTAAACTGAATTTAGTGTGGTTAATTTTTTGAGTCAAAAGGGATTTTTTAGCAGAAAGTTAAGTTTAATGAATTTATGATAGCATTGTTATAATTTATAACAAAATTTAATTTATGTTTAAATTGGCTTATTTAATTATTTTTTCGCCATAAAAATTAATTCAATTTTTTATTTTTTGATGTGAATAAACGTAAATTGTTTTATCAAACTTTTAAGTTATGGTGCTTAATAAATACAAAATTATCTGATTATTTCAAACACTGTTGAATAGAAATTTAAACTGATTTTGACAGTAAAAGAACTAAAAGACATCGGTTAATAAAACTATATTTAAATACAATAAATAAAAATAAATAAATCAATAAACAAATTCTTTTTCCGAAGTGATTAAAATGTCAGTATTATAATGGAAAATGAAAATAATTGTAGGTGGTTGGATCTTGTATAATAGGAAGAGAATTTGGATGCTGTTTAAAATTTATGTTAAATCTTTTTAAAACAGCTTTTTTCAAAGTCAAATTTATTGTGAAAGAAAAATGAAGAACCAAAATTTAGTTGAGATTCGGAGTAAATTATTTTACAAGCTTCAAAAAGAATAACAGAAACTAGCTTTAAGGATTATTATTGCCTTCATCTCCTTTTGCAAACAAATGATCTTTCTTGCTTGTTATCTTTATGCAAAACACGAAAAAAATTATGATAAATAATTCAATTAATTTTCCATAATAAAAATACATTAAATAATCACTTGTTTTAAAGAATCAATAAAGTTACAATCACCGATAAAAAATTTAAATTACAAATAATCAGTGAAAACGTATTTTAGGCAGTATTTTTGATTGTTGTTGTTGTTTTCAATAGCTTTTAATAATTTTTTATTTTCAAAAATTATTAGTATTTTTGGGTTTTTTTCGTAAGGAGATTCATATGAAAGATTTTTCTTTTTTTCCTTGTCTTCATCTCCCTTTGCAAACAAATGATCTTTCTTGTTATTTTGATGTTAAACACGAAGATTGACGAATGTTTACAAATCGAAGGAAAGTGCACAAAATAATTATTGAACAGTGAAATTAATTAAAATTCAGTGAAATAAAAATAAAAAATGTTGTCTAAGTACACCAAAATCATTTGCAAACCCCATTGAAAATGAGGGCAAAGGTTAAAAAAATTTTTTATATGAAAATACTTGTTTTCATTTTATTAAACATGATATCGCAAACTACTGGATTCAATTTTAGTCACTAATAAATAATATATAATATCAATATATGTTTTTTTACTTTTGATTTAAAATATTCAATTTCAGTTTACAGAAATTCACTTTGGGAAAATAGCGGTATATTATTGACTGTTTGAATTTTATTCACGAATATTCTTGTACCCTAAAAGTACGCCGGTAAGCCGTATAATCTGAGAGATAGAAATAGACATTTGAGGACATTTTTCAGAAAAGTGTAAGTATAGATAAGCCGAATATGAGTAATTAAACAGAATTTTTATAAACTGTTAAATAAGTTTTAAAAATTAAATTGAAATTATTTATAAATTTTCAAAAAACTTTTTATAGACATTTGGCAATATTGTCTCATTAACGTTATATGAATTGACTTATATTTCAAATGAAAAATAATGATAGAACTTATTCAAAATAGTATTATTTGTAGAAATAAACAAACCGTAGATTGTAAAGGTCCCCGACAGAAACAAATCAATCATTTATCCCATTCAATTATCAGTTTGATCGGCAGTGTAATGTGTTATAAAAGTGGGATGAATTATAAATATTATGTAAATATTTGATGTTGAGTATTCTTTTAAACAAAGACAACTGTTGCATTATCCAGCAATTTTTATAGACTTCTCATTTGTGAATATTGTTTCGATTACTTTGTCATTTATTTCTTATACATAATTTTGTGTTGGAAATTTATAGATTTATATTTTACCAATTTTGTATTATAAAATTTATTGTTTTACACGGAACGAAACTACACAATATAATTAATACATATATTTTTTTGATAATCAATATGTGCAACTGGTATTTCTGTTTTATTCCTCATTTTCTTTCTAACGCTCTCTCTAGTCCAGAAATGATCCATACATTGATTTTTGTTGAAGAATAATTGTCATTTTCTTTTTACAAACTAATTTTATTAGAATGAAAATACATTTTCATTTGTTGATCTTTTTATATTTATATACATATATAAATATGTACTTTATATATAACTGTGGAAGATGTTTTCATAGTTGTGATTCAAATTTTTTTACCGGAGTCATTATGTTTTATTAGTTGGCTGATTAGAAGATTTATTGCAGTTTAAGGATCCAATTTCGAATTGGACATGGTCGCGAAATAATATTTTAATTACGAAATATTGTTTTTTATGTAATTTAAATTGTAAAAAAATGTTTGACGAATGTTTTAATATTCATGAGTGCAATCTTATGGTTTTTATAAATAATGTTGAATGTATTTGAATGTTGTGGACAAATGCAGGTCATGGTTGTTATTTTGTTGATGACAAATATTATATATTATTGTAAATGTTTTATTGCAAATATGTGTATTGATTCTTTCCTCAATAAAATTATCGAAGTCTCTAAAGTTTCAATTGATCATTTGAAAAATATAGAAAGTCTTTAATTTTATGAAAAATAATTTATAATGGTTTTTAATATTTAAACATTTTTGATAAAAATATAATATTTATTTTATATTTGTATCAAACGTTGGAAACATATTTTATCACTTTTTAAAATAATTTCAGGTCCCCTCTAAATTAATTTGAAGGTTAAGTCATGCGGTATCAACATATTACATTTTTATAATTATTAATACTTAAATAAGTGTCCGTTTTCGTTGATGTTTCTTGATATCTGTAAAAGATTAAATTTTAGTAAGTGTGCATAATAATAATTATTTATTTTTTCAATATTGCATTAGTCATTTTCTCCTTCAGCCGGACGGGACTGAACTGGTTCTTTTATTGTCTTTGACAATAACTTTTATTGTAAAATATTTTGTAGTCACAGTTATAATATTGCCATTGTTTTGATGTTGAAAATAATATTAATTTCAATCAAAAAATAACCATTTTATAACAAAAATGCAAAGACAAACAAAAAGATATTCCTATATTTTTTATAGAAATTGGTGTCAAGTTATACATAAACACATGTATCACTAAGAGATCGTAGATAAATGTCAACAATGTATCCCGCGACGTTAAATATGTCTTTTGTTTCAATTTACATACCGAAATCTAAACTTATCACATACATTACATGACTGTCTGGTACTTTCACAGATCTGGGACTACCCTCACTTGCAATTAGGCATTATTAAACTCCATCAAAGCGTAGTTAGAACCTAATTTTATCTATTCCCACAGTCGTGACTGACAACTAATATAACTCCTATCTTGATAGCTATTAATTTGTGCGTATCATAACTTGTAATCAGCCCTACTTGTTCCGCCTTTCCTTTTAACTACCGCAGCCCTGTCAAGGTTTTTTTTTATTATGAATTTTTCAATCTCAATTTTCGTTCTACTTTATCAAAACCTCTTATTTTATCCTCTAATTCACCTTTTCTTGAAAGAAGTCTTTATTTTCACTGAAAATGCCATAATTAACACATGAGGCTGTCCCAACCGGATGATCATTGACGAACTTCCATTGTATTTTCTGTAATTTCAGTCAAATTGAACTTCGAAATCATCATTTTTGATTTTTAACTTTTACTCATTTCAAGTTTATTAACTGCAGTGATAACTTGAGATCTGGTTTCTTTATAATAAACTTGTACTCATACCTTATTACCATCTACCCGAATTTTTGATCCTATTCTGAGAATAATATCATTTTCCGTGGTTATGTCGATATCTACAGATAGTCTTTCAACCAAAATCGTTTTAACAGGTCCTAGATCGATTTCATCAAGAAGCATCGTGTATAATTACCCTCTATCCAACTATCCCTGCTTTTTGGCACTTGCGCACCACAGCACTTAAGTTAACACTGACTATCTATTGTTAGACAGTGAACCAACAGGTCGCAGCCCTGTTGGAGACTGCATTTACCGTCTCCCCATGTAATATTCTTAAGAACGACCGATGTATTGAGAGCTATTACTGCTGCCTTTGCCTTCGCTATCCGCCAGGGAAGGACTTACCATTGCCAGAGCTTTACGTGACCTTTCTTCCTCAAAGGTCTTATGTCCCAGTGCATCCCTTATACAGAACTCTCAATACTCAATCGTATCGTTCCAATTTTATCATATGAGGAGCCGAATGTTCCCTTACCAGTTTATCTTATAAATCACCTCTACCGTAAGTGACGTTTGAATAATAATATTATTTTATTATTCTTTGAAGCCAACATATTTTTTATTTATTTTATTTTATAAATATTTTACAATTTTATTTGAAATTTGTAAAATTTTATTAATTTGTAATGTAAAATTTTACCAAAAAAATTATTAATTTTCTAATTTTAATTTTTTGAATATTATTGAAATATGGGTTAAAAGGGTCTAGGTTGGAAATATACATGGGTTGAAATTACCTGGGTTGAAAATGTTGAGAATGTACATGGGTTAAACTAGGTCATGGGTTGAAAGAGTCGACTGCCATTTTGGATATGTCATTCAAAAGGAGTAAAGTAATGTTGATTGAGAAATTTTAAGGCGATTCATGGCCGTCTGATTGGTATAGTTATCATCGGAGAATTGTGGCTTTTTATATACGTTACTATTCCCAGTAGTTGCACTATGACATTTTCTAAAAATACCATTTGATTATATCTCTTTTATTAGGGAGTGCTGGGACCTAGATCCTCGTCTTACTTCGTTTTCTGATAGACTGAAATTTGATTTAATATGCCCGACTTTGCCACATTTAAAATATTTACTCTTACACGTATTTTGTGAGTGGCCAAGTTGCTTGCACCAATCACATCGAAGTTTTTTGTGAATCACTGCAACTTTCTCTTAGTATGTTGCTGGGGTGACAGTTTTTGAACCGTGCTTGACAACACTTTGAAATGTGAAATCTTTATTTATTCTTTTTTCAATTGGTCTGGCAAACTGTGAATCAAACGCATTGAATAAAATGCATCGTTCGAATCACGATCTCAGACCACAGCCTTGAGCAGTTGTTAACGATCACCTGGTAAATTTTCTTTTTATATAATAATAACCATGCATCAAATTTGCCTAAACTGAGTAATCGGCTCAATGTGCTTTAAATTTTCGTTTGATTGTCTCGTACTCCTCTGAAGTTTCCGTCTAACTGTGAAAGTAAGCCTTTTACTCGCGATAATATCCATGGAATGTGGGAGTCCAATGTCAAGGATGTCCATACGGATCTTTTCAATCTTGTGTTTCTTACTAACTATGCGCGTGCATAGGTTATGAAGGGCATGCACTTTCTTAATGTTCTTGCTTGCAGTTCTCCACCTTTCACAGCCGTAGTTGACTATGGAGAATATGCATGCGTTGATTACTTTCTTCTTATTCCTCATACTCAGTTTGAAGCTCTTTAGCACTGCACTCAGGTCCCGGATCTTCTGGGTTCCTTTCTTAATTCTTTCTTTCACTTCCGCGTCCACATTTCCTGCTGAAGAGATCGTGGATCTTAGGTAACAAAAGCTACAGACCCACTCAATACCGGCCTCAAGCTGGTGCCCAGCAGTAAGGATCCGAGTATCTCCGTTTAGGTTCACAACTTTTGTTTTACCGATGTTAATTTTGAGACCTAAATCTAAAAAGGATGCATTTAAAATGTTCAAATTATTTATCAGGTTGTTTCAGTCCGTGTCAATGAGGCAGAGATCATCAGCATAGGCTAGTTTGTTGATCTCAAGGATGCTTCCATCTTCATGTTTCATCATCACTCCTCCAGAGTTCAATATTGCTCTTTTCACAACCGTGTCGAATACAATATTGAACAGGAGCGGCCCTAAAACACAACCTTGACGCACTCCTTTATCCATGTTGAAGGTTTCATCATCTATAGAACCTTCGAATCCCTCATGGAAAGCTTTGATGATTTCTAACATTCTTCCCCGTATCCCTAGTCTTTTTAAACAGCTCCAGAGAGACTCCCGGGGACACTGTCGAATGCTTTCTCCAAGTCGATAAATATGACTTACATACTAATGTCCTTGTATCGCGCTTCCTCCTGCAATTTCCTCAAGATACTTATAGCCAACTGAGTTCCTCTTCCCGGCCGGAATCTATACTGCCACTCGTCCAATATCGCTTTGGTGATTGGAGTGATTTGGTTCGCCATGATTTTGGCTAGAATCTTTCCTCCTACATCTAAAAGAAAAATGCCTCGGTAGTTATTTGGATCTTTTTGAGAGCCTTTCCCTTTGAAAAGAACCACCACTTTGGCCTCTCTCCAACTAGGTGGGAATGCCTCTAATCCGTTCCATATCTTCCTAAAGCACTCCTCTATTGGGGTTAGTATTTTCACACCACCCCACCTATAGATTTCAGGGATCAATCCATCAGATCCCGCGGCTGTCTCAGGCTTCAACTGCTTCACTGCCTCTGCTATTTCTTCTCTCGTCGAGTGAGAATTCAAATCATTGAGATCTAGAGTGTCTCCAGCGATATCAGTCCGTTTTTTCTGCTCTAATGGGGCCCTAAAAAGATTATTGAAGTGGTTGGTCAGCTCCTAGTTCCCAATAGGGTTTGCGTGAGTACACACAGAGTGTTTTCCATCGATTGTGATTTACAGAGGATAAGTAGTTCCGTAGTGAGTTCCTTCAGTTTTCCTTTTCCGTCATTGTTCAGTATCATTCTGATCTTTTCGCCTAGAGCCTCGACTCTTGAACGTTTCCATCTTCTGATATTCTTCTGGAGAAGTAATCTGCTTAATTTCTACCTAGGAAAAGTGTCGTTGTTTCTATTCCTCACAAACTCAGTGCGTCTCGCCCATTTTTTCCAATGAGTATCTTTAACTCTTCTAGGTGACCATGTAGCCACTTTTGATTTGGGATAGTTCGCTTTGATCTTGTGCTTGCTCCTCGTACCAAATCGCAGGTCGTTTGATTGGTAGACTTCCAATCGGTCTCTCCGATGTAGGAATTTTAACACCCGTGACAATTAAATTGATATACCAGATTAGCTTGCAAACCATAAACTGTTTTCGATTTGTTTGAGAGGAAACTTTGAACTTTGGATCTGACAGGGACTACTTTAGCACTACTTATTGTTCTACAAATACTCTTCTTAAAAGCTCTAAATCTATCAGAATATGGTATTTTAATAATTTGTTTGTATTCTTCAGTATTTTCTTCTTTTAATTTTTTCTTAACTCGAGCATCTGTACATTATTTGACCAATTCAATCCAATGCTACTACTATTATTTATTTTAGAATCATGCCTGTCCGCGACAAGGAGCTAACAACAGAACAGCCTTCAGCAGTTTTGGCATTGCAGAAGCACGGCGTTTCTTATCGACAAATAGCTACAACTCTTAATGTTTCTCTTGGAATTGTGTGTCAGACTGTTCAGAGAAAAAGGGAGGCTGGTTCTTTATGTTCAAGATATCGATCTTGTCGTCCAAGGTCAACCGGTAAAAGAGACGACAGAAAAATTTTACAGGAGGCTAAAAGAACCCCTCATGTTACAGCTGTGCAACTTCGTAGCAGGCTGTCAAAGCACTTGCAAACCATCAGCAAATGGTTAAACCGTCGCAGATTTGCTAATGGAGGTCTCAGGTCCTCAAAGCCAGTCAAAAATCACTGCTATCTGCAGTTGGGTGCAAAAGACAATTTAACAACAAGCGTTCACAAACTTTTGCACCTTACTGTATATATATGTGGTACTACGCATCAAACAGTCTCAAATTGGTTCAAGAAATTTGTAAAAAGTATTTTTAACCTTAATAATAAGTCTCGAGGTCGCCTAAAATGGAGGTAGACAATGACGAACTGAAGGTAACCGTGAAATCAAATACATCATAAAGTACTCCTGATTTATTGGTAACGTTTGCTGGTACAACACAAATAATTTTGAATTACTTAGCTCAATTTGGTAAAATGAAATAGTTAGATAAGTTAATTCCACATGAGTTAAATGAAAAGCAGAAACAAAAATGTTTGGATGCTTTTTCGTTATAAATGTAATCACTTTTTGTATCGAAACGTCACTTGTGATGAAAATGGGATTGTATATTATAATTACAAATGTTTAACAAGATGGGTTGATACAAATGAAATACAAAAACACAGTTCAAAGCATAACATTTACCAAAAGAAGCTAATGGTGAGTGGTAATACTTTAAAATTACTTTTGTTGGGGCCCATTATTAACGTTCGGGCCCATAGGAACGCGCCCCAAAATTCTAGCTCCCAATCGTCAATTGTGGTCCTTAAGAGGACCGTATTTCTTTCGCAATTATTAGAAGCACTTGAGGAACCACCGATGAAATAATCTGTTTGAAACAATTTCCCAAGATTCGAATTCAGTACGTAATCGAGAGTGGTACTATTCAATTCAACCATGACGCTGATCGGCACACATTTTTCATGAATTCCAGAAGTAAAGTAAACGTAAATTCTCCGTAATTGCAAATCACTGTCGCTTTCGTAAACACCAGTGGTGGGTTTGACATCGTGTTCGTTGGCGATTATTTCCCAAAACTTCGTTCAAATACTGTTTCCACAACTTTGAAATATTTTCATTAATTCATACCATTGATCATGAATGTCTTCACAAATTTTAGTAGGTGCTGAAATTTCGTCAGTTTCTTTGATATGCAATCTCCAATCAAGAAATCTTATATGATTATCTTAAAATGTCTTTATAAAATAATCCACATTAAAAATATAGTCAAATGGCAAAGTTATCTGTTCTTTTAAATCAGACATGAATAATTTTCTTTAATAATTAAAAATCGATATCTTTAGTTAATTTTTATTCGATATCAAAATTTATAATCTAATTAATACATTAAAATACATCAACTCAAAACTACATTTTTTACATTCTTTCCTTTTCATTTTTTTTAATACAACAAAAGTAATTTGAAGTAATAATTTTTTTCTTTCTTTTTAACAGTAATAAATATAAATATAAATATATATATATATATATATATATATA
>MQRK01215507.1:0-32691 GCA_001938485.1 Girardia tigrina
ATATATATATATATATATATATATAGAATTTTACAATAAATATATTTATTAACCAACAGCTGGAACCTCGAACATCAGAACTCAATAAAAATGAAAACGTAAACTTATTTATTATTATTATTATTATTATTATTATTTTAGACATAATAATTTTAGTTTCCGACCCTGAATACACATTAAAAAATTTTTTCCAAATAATATTTATTATTCATATGTATTACTTATCCTAGTTATAGGAAAGACGTAAATCATGTAGCCTACATTACACGTGTGCTTGATCTAATTTATGTTATAATGATATTGGTATAAACTGAGATTACCCATATATATTTATTAAAAATTTAATTATTCATAATTTCGTCATAAAATAATGTACAACCTTAAGATTTTAGTATTTTTGATTTTGTCATGTTCAATATATTCTAACGCACGTACGGAAAATAATTTGGATGAAGTTGGCGCTTCGCCCGAGGAAGGTGATGAGCTGACAACCAAAATAACAAATCCTTCGGCACAAGTGAAAGATAATTCCTCGAAAGGGGTTAAGTCTTTCAAGACTCCTCTGAAATTAAACGCGAATGAAAACGACCTTGAAATGAATGGAGAATCAAATAAAGAAAAGCTATTATCTAAGAGAAGAAGAGACAATGAAAATGAAGAATCAGAAAAACTGCCGATGAAGTGCATTCAGAATTATGCACAATTTTGCAAGAATAAATTTATCGGTTATATGTATGTAAAGTGGCAAATAAATCTCGAATTTGATTTTAAATTTAGGTTTAATGATGGTTGTCACAAATGCAAATGTAACAGACAAAAAAAGAACTATTGCTCAAAAGGTAGTTGTACATATTACGTGAAGTCTTTTAGTCAGGCTCCCGAGTACTGCGCAAAAATAGAAAGACAGGTTAAAGAAAACCTTTATTTTTGTAGATTATTTTTAGTGTTGTTTTTCAATAGTTATATATTTTATTTTTTGGGGGGGGGATCCATGAAAATATTGAGAGGGACGAATAAATAACCAAAACGATTTGAATAAAAATATTTTCATTTGTAAATAAAATGTAAAGTAATTCCTTTAAAAGTTAAAAGAATTAATCCAAAAATGAAATTAATTAAATATATTGGGTTATTTTTTTATTGGATAAAATAAATTTATCAATAAAAACTTTCTGAACAAATTAGAAAGAACCAAGAAATTCAAAATAAAGTGTATTTTGTCGGAAAGTGATTGACTTGCATTGACCGAATGTGTTATTATACTAAACGTAATAATACTTAAACCAAGTAGAGTTTAGAGAATATACAGTTCTTTCAGATTTCCATTTGGTAAAACATTTCAGTCGAATCGCGTCGATGAGATTTCTGATTGCTTTGAATTTGATGTTAAGAATAAAATTGAGTGAATTGCATTTTGTATGAGAAGGTTCATGTCAAAGATAAAATTATGGTTGATTGTGAATTGTTATCTTTATTATATGTCTCCGTTACCCGTTAAAGTACGAAACGATAGAGTAAACTTATCATTTTCTCAAACGGCAAATCGATAGCTGTCATTGGTTAGTTTGTGAAAATGGATTTGATCGCCTTCAGGATATTTTTACTTATAAAAATTATAAAATAAATTCATTTTTATCCAATGATTATTGGTAAAACGTCTTTTTAATTATTTGTCAGTTTAAAACATGGTGTGGATTGACCTGATTATGGGATTTTCATCTCATATATAAAAATAAATATAGCCTCTTCTATCCGGCTAACACAATTTCTTTATTAATATCTTTCCAAAGACCTCATATTAACATGTACTCCCTTTTAACTCTATAAAATATTATTGATATTGAAAAAATAATTTTAAATAAACTTGAATAAAATTGGCAAGTTGTCAAATAAAAATTCATTAGACCAACTAAATTTCTTTCTTAATTAATTTATGATGTTTAACCGTTATCATCAAAGCAAATGGTTTTCAAAAATAAAAGTTACTGATCTAGTTCAGTTAGTGATAATGTTAAAAAAACTTTCTTATTTCATCGTTTAAAAGCTGCAAAGAAAGTTGTAGTTAGGATCCAAATATCTGTGTCACTCCCTCGCAATAATTCTTAAATTAAGTCCCTAGTGTTTTAAATTTTTGAGAATTTATTTCCCCTTAAATATGATTTATATGCCCACCAATATCGTCTCCACCTTCATTATGATCACATGTATGTTTAGTATTATATTTTTACATATAACAGATTTAAAGAAAACACTGACATATTCAACTCAAAATAGTTCCTGGTACTATCAATGTTGTCATATTAAGATTAAAGGTTTTAATTTTTGCTCATGAACTTTGTCATCAGTAAATAAACATTTGATTTACAGTGTTGATAATTTTACTCATTCATTGAGAGTTCAAGTGCCCATTTCGCGGCTGTTACGCGTCCACCATGGTACCAAGTTCCATGGCTGGTCGTTTATAACTGGCAAACCGACTGCTCAGAGGCAGAAGGCCACTGACCCCGTAGGAGGCCTATTGGGGGGCCCTTAAGGACTTTAGTTTGGGTGGACCCTCTAATGAGCCTTAGGCTCAATACCATTGAAAGAGATGGGAGGCCAACTCATTCATTGAGAAAATTGTAAAAGAAACATAAACTTTCAAAATTTAAAATTTTGAACACTCAATTTAAGAATTATTGGGAAAGAGTGACACATGAAGCGTTATTTATAATATATGTGGATCCTAAAATTAACAAAATTAAAAATTAAAAACTATCCAAAAATTAAAACTATACTCACTGCAACTTTATTGGAAGTTTTTAAATGATGTTATAATGACGTTTTATTTAATCAATCTCAAACTGCACTATAAAGTTAAATTTCTTTTTAAAAATCATTTCTTCTGATAATGATGGTCAAACCGTAGAAATTAATTAACTAACAAAATTAATTCGAGAGGCTTAATGACAGTTTTACATGGATAAATCATGTAAAAGTTTAGAAACAACATCTCTCTTCTCAGATGATAAAACTAACATTAATGTAACCAAGAATGTTTCTTCAAACGAAGAATATTGTCTGAATTGGGCACTGATTTTTTATTTTCTTATTTTATGAAATTATTCGATTAAGTCTTGTTATACATTATAAAATATTCATGTTATTTATATTTTTATTGAATAATATAATTTACTATTACTGTAAAAAAAATTATCAGTATAAATATATATTTATGGAATTTAGTAACATGTTTTTGAAGGCTTTTTACTGAATCAATTTTCTCGAAACTTTGCAAACTTATTCATTTCCGCTGGTAATAAAGGAAAATGCGAAAATTTTGATCTAAAAATTTTTTTAGAGTCTCAGAATTTGAACAAAACGTCAAAATCGTAGTTCCTAAACAATATTAGTAAAAAAATATCTACTTATAAATTATAAGTAATTTATATTACGTAAAAAAAATTAAAGATAAAAAAGTAAATGTAGTAATAATGTTTCCTTCTACAAAAGATAACAAAAAAATTCTCTTGACCAAGTAGAGTTCTGTCAGCATAAAAATGGCTAAAAAGATATTTTGATTTACTAGTTTCGCAAAAATTTATTCAATATGTTAACCTTTAGTTACAATAATAAAATAATAATAATTACTAAAATAAATTGAAATTATATTTTCATTGAATTTTTAATTGCTAATAATTAAATTTTCAAACTTTTATATTTAATCGTTTTATTCAGAATAGATTATCTTTTGAAAGACAACTAAAAAGAAGACAATTAACAAAAAGACAAAAAAGAAAAAACAATCAACCAAAAAATCCAATACTTTCCCAGTCTTTGAATAGTAAAGGAACTTCAAATTCTAATACAAAAACAGTTATAAATCAACTAATTAGAAATAATTCTGATGAAAATGTGGAAAAAAATATAAATAAAATTAATGTTGTTGAAAAAGTTTCAGGAAAACAATCCGAGCGAACCAGCCCCTCTGAGTCCCCATTAAAAATGGAGAATGACTTGATAAATAACAAGAACAATTCTTCAATTTCTCTTTTAAAAAGCTTGATTAGTGAAACCAAACCAACAGAAAAGGTAAATGATAAAAAAGAGAGAGAACTGGAGAAGGAACTCAATGGTTTAAAAGAAAATGAAGAGACATCTCTAACTTATAATAATAGTCTCACCGAAATGGTTCAGTCTGACGAACAAAAGCCATCGAAAGAGACTAAGGTCATCCACAATCCTGTGAAGACCAGTCTTTCAAAAATGAGTAAAAATAACATCATTAAGGCCATGATTTATCAGATCGCTTCAATAGATATAAATGTCGTGAAAATGATTAAGAAATTAAAAAAAGATTCTCGTCGAAATCCTTCGAAAAAGATTTTACTGAAAAAACTCAACGCAATTCAGAAGAAAAATTCTTTTTATAAAACGAGAATATTAAAAGTGGTTAAAAAGGAAATGAGTGAAAAGAATCAAAATCGCGATCCTCATTTATTTAAGAAAGATATGTTATTCTTCAAAAAGACATTGATGAATCTGATCAAACTAAAGGAATCTTTACATGATATTGATACGGGTCATATGTTTAAAAGAAGAAGAAGACGCTATTATGGTGGAACGGAAAGTTTGAAGGTTTCTTTTGTGATAATTTTCCTCTCTGTTTATATAACAACAATGTTCTTTAGTGATTAAAAGAGACAATAATAAAGTTTACAAATTAGATGTTTTAGAAATTGTTTTTATTTGAAATTTGTTTTTTCTTGAGTCTTACAATCATTCAAAATAACCTTTATTCTTTTGTAATTGAATTATGAATTTAGCAATAATATTTCCTTACTTAAATATACATGGTTTATCGCTGTCCGGATGATTCATCACACGTTTATTTATCTCGAGGATTATTCATCACTATACTGTTCACAACGATCTTATTAATGACTTTGGGTCTCGGGTTAATTTTAAGTTAAAATTATGTCTAAGGTTAGGAGTTAGGATATTAGGACATATTACAGGAAAGTTTTAAAGTTAGAGGTACTATTTTAGTTTGAATGATTACATTAAGTATACGGGGCTAGAGTTAGAGTTTGAATAATCGATTTGTTAATTTAATTAATTAATCGATAATTTATTTGTTAATAGAATGAATTATCCACCAGATAGGACATCCATAACATTGGTAAACTGGGTTAAGCCAGTAAGAGTGTGCCAAGGAAACTAGGAGATCTTGAACCCATTAGGCTAAAGTGTTTGATGCTTGCCTTTGTTGAAATTGATGACTAGTATGCTCTTATTAGCATGGACTTGTAATGGACTTACTAACGAAAGGTAATGCAATCCTGAGGGGATTGAGGAATACATGTAATGGTGGGGCCTGTAATCAAACACCGACTCTTAAAGCGATAAGTTCTGAAACTATATGTCAAGAGGAAGGAGGAGGCCACCACAAAAATGAGTCTGATGAATCATCCAGGGTAAGCTTATATACATTTTTACAAATTAATAGTAGTAAGCGAGACTATTCATTGGTCTTTCTTTTACATTTATATTTTAAATAAAAATAGTTTGAGCATATTAATGTTCTTTTTCTCGTGAATGTCTTGTATTCGTCGCAAATCATCATGTACGGCTTTTATACCTAAAAATCTGGTATATAAAATATTTACAGACAATCATTTGTATTCATTTTACATTTGCCTCTTTAAATGAGATGCTAAATATTTTTGTTCAATAACCTTGTGTAAATACCCTTTCCAAAGACGCATTCCAATCAAATGAGAGATTTATGACGCTGAATGTTTATTAATTCATTAATGCCCACCAAAACTAAAGACAAGTAAAGCTTGAAATATTCATTATTACAAAATAGTAAAGCGTGATTATTAAAATTAACTTTAAAATATATTTAAATAACACTTGCCCTTTTTTACGCTATTATACATCAAAATAATATTCATTGATGGAGAAAACGTCGACAACCATCTTGTACTTGTCGATATGATGGTAACTTCATAAAAATTATAAATATTTTTAAAGCAAAATAAATAATAAACATTGATTGTATGTCACAAGAAGATGATGGAAGTATTAAATTAAAATATAAACATATTTCTAAATATATCTTTTAAATAAAAAAATTAAAATCTCCTATAATCAATATTGAACATAATGTACCAGTTTACGAGAAATTATTCCCTTTTATCTTGCTAATATCCTTTTACCATGTGTTTTCCAAGTGCAACAAAGCCTTTTTTATTTCCCACATATACCCCTGTTTCATCATTTTTGATGCTAATTAGTTATGAAATATCTAAGTTCATTGTGAATATCATATTAATCCCTACTCCAATGATGTCTCTACTACTCCAGTAGCTGAATCCTTCAAATGAATTAACTGAAAATATTCTTCAAAATCATGGAAATTCAAATTTACTCCTCGCACAAATATTGTAAGCTGAGCGGTGTCATTAAAGCCTGTACTTCCATCACATGCGATTGAAAAATATTGCCATTCACTGCTAGCATTCATTAAACAACTTTTAACACTTTGTGAGGAGAATTCTAATCAAAACTAATAAATGTATGTTTGGAATGTTCTAGGTGTGATCTTTGTATTGTTGTGTAATAGGTCACGACCGAAATAGTGTGTATGGTGAAATGAATGAGTGATTGATGACGGCATTAATCAATATATATACTTATGATCAACGTTCCCTCTAAGCTGCGCGGCCGCGCAGTAATTTTTGAACGTTGCGCAGTAAGCTTTAACGTGAGATCTTTGACAAAATGGTGACACAAATTTCATTCCAATTAGTAAAATTCTATATATATTTTGATTTTAATAAATTAATCTCTAGTTAGCCATTTTTAAATTTTGTTTTCAAATTTTCGATTTCGAATTGCAAAAAAACAGAACTCAATTCACCTTTCAAAAATTTTATTATTATTTCCAATTACATAAATTTCCAAATGATGCAGTTAAACAATACTGCAATTTTTTTCAATATACATATTTTTGAGAAAAATTCAGAATTTTTTTTCAAATAATAAGTTTAATTTTTTTTATGACAAATCTTTATTTTAATTTTTTTATTAAACAAAATGTCAGATAATGATAAAACTGAAATCTTTATACACACAAATGTTTATAATTAATGTCGTTCAATGGAAACTTTTTGAGCCAATCTTAAATCTGAAGTTTACAAGGGAGGCTGGGAGGCCATGAACATCATGCAGTTGGATCGTAAGGTGAAGAAATCATTGAAGGAAATATACATGTCCAATTTGCGCAATGATTTTAGAACTGTCAGAGCCTGAATAAGATGGACCATTGTCTCTTGTTTAATGTGTATTTCATGTTCTAATTGTCCTGTTCTTTGTCTTTGTTTTTTTTTGGATTGACAAAAATGTCTAGATTTTATCTTGACACTCGTTATTTATTATATTTCAATATTTTTTATTATTCTAGAAATAAAATTCGGTGATATTAATCAAAAGAGATCGAAACTTGTATTATCATTATTGAGATACAAAAAGTTTAAATTAAATGTTGCTTGTTTATAGTTTTTTTTGAAAATGTGTACAACCAAATGAAATTTGGCAATGAAAAAAAGTATGGAAATTCGAAACTGCTACAATAAGTATGTTGAAAGGAAAGACAATTTTCTTTCGACTGCACAAGTGCGTTTGAAAGCTAGAAAAGAAGTCAACTTAGAAAACAGAAAGATTACACAAAATTGTGGCTTAGGAAAATGAAATTAGTAAATTAGTACGGTCTGTGTGATGAAATGTTTGTAACAGTGCGTCTATTCGACATCAGAAAGCTGTGTAGAAAGTTAGTTCGATAATTTTTAACGACTAAGAAGATAGAGAATCAGGGGCTATAATTAAAAAACCAAAGTGAAAGCCATCTACATCTGTTAATAGAATGTATATTATGATGAAGAATGAAATCTATAAACTTACCTTGTTTCAAATAAATCGTTTGGTCTCTTTAAACTTTTTAATTTATAAGTTAGGGACTTTTATTTAAAAATATGTATTATATTAAAAGTATTTATTTCTATTTTTTAAATTATCTTGGAAGATTCGAATCAAATGACTTTCAAGTGGAAATGTCACTAATGTTTTAATGTCAAAGTATCATATTTTTCGAACTATGAAAAGTACCTAAAACGCTTATCTTTGCTGAAAAGGCGTCCGTCTTTAACAGATTTTGTGAACATAGAAATTGCTTTGAGATCCATAGGCTTCAGTATAATCAGGAGTCATACATAAAATGCACTGGCATATGAGGTACATTGCCGATTTTTTAGCAAATAAAAGACTTTTTCTGTTAAATTTCTTATCAGACCAATTTGCTCGAAAACAACTTTGTTTACCAACATCAAAGGTTGTGTAACATCTGTTACATTATTTTGTGATATGTTTGTTATAACATTTCATTAAGAACGGTCGTTTATTTTGCCAAAATATTATACTTTTATACACCGCATAATTATTTATAACTATAAATAATAAACTCGGTATACGTTCATTTATTTTGTAAATGAACTCTTTAAAATTACTTGTATGCATTATTTTGTTTGTTTGGTAAGTTTCTTTCCAATATTTTATTAGAATTTATTTATAACTTCCTATTTTTTTTACTTATTTAACGCTTTATTAACCATATTTTAAGTGTACCTGAAATAGTGCCGGAACCAAAAAGATACTTGGAGACTGATGGTATAGTATTTTTAATTACAAATATAAGATAGTATTTAAAAAATATTAGTATTATTATTAAAGGGTTCCTCATAAATATATTTAATTTTTTGCCATAAACATATTTGATTTTAATATTTTAAAAAAATAAAACAAAACTCAAGAGTACTTTTATAATATGAATTCATGGGGAGATAAAGTCTTATCAACATAGCGTCTCAAATTTCTAAAATTAACTTCTATAAAACTCATAAATCAAGTATTTTTGGTTAAAAAAAGTGTTTATTGTAATTAGATTTTGATTAATTTTGATATTTCAGATTTAAAATAACTAAAAAATCTTCAATTACCTGAGGCAAATAATGCGGGGTATTCATACAACAAATATAATTTGTATTCAACAAATCCATAACTTCGATCTTATTGTAAATTCTGAAGTTGTCCATTATCAACACGTTTTACCTATTATTTCTTAACCCTTAGTAGCCTGATTTACGAAAGTGATTTATTTTTAATATTACTGTGTTTGCTTGAGGGTCTAGATGAAGGGAGAAATAGCTAAAAAAATCACAATATTTATTTTACATATTTATTTAGAAAAAAAACAGGTATCAATTTTGATACTTCAGACATTAACGCCATAAAGAACGTTTAAAAGATTGGTATCAAAATTGAAACTCTAGGTTATTAAGGGTTAAAATTGATAACATTTTATCGTTGATAAAACTACAGAAATCATCCCCATTGAAAGCGAAATCTCTGACTTTGAACACCAAAATACCACTTCAATTAATTGCAACAAGGCAACTTATATTTTATGTCCTTACTTACCCGCATAACTTAAATGACCTTAGAATTTTCGGTTGAAAAGTCATAATTTCGAGACAGGTGCAAATTAACACCAGTTTCATCAAAGAATATCAAATTTCCATCTGAAAATTTTCAAGGTTTCTTGCAAACGTTTGACGTGCGTCAATGTTGCGGACAATGTTTCTTTTCTCTGAAATTTTCCCCAATCGTTACATGTCCTTTAAGATTCTTGAAAGACTGTGTTCTGGCTTTTTTGAAATTCGTGCTTCCCCAGCTTTCAAACCAACTTGGATTAAGTGTACGCAGCGTTCTTGATGAGAATATTTGATATTCTTCCCTTGATTTTTACGGGCGAACATTGCTTGTTTTTCAAAATTTTCTTGTTATCATTAATTATATTGTACTGCATTTAATTGGAAATTAACTACATCGGGAGCAATAAACCTTACATGGTTTATTGTTTGCCTTTGCCCTCTTTCCTTCGATCGCTCGATGGACTTCTCTTCGACGGAAATATTATCATAATTATATTCTTTCATCGGCACAAATATATTTTTTAGTATATCTATGCATAAAATTAAATATATTTATATATAACGATATATTTGTTTTATTATTATTGAGTGTTTCAGGAATTATTTACGAAAATTGTGCCAGTATTTGTTTGGGTGTATGCAGGCACGGAAAATGTTATGTTGATCCAAAACTTCACAAATGTATATTAATTTTTGTTCTTAAGCATATAATAAAAATAAATATAATGTGTAAAAATATTTAATATAATATTTTAAAATAATAATTAATAATTTTATTTATTTCTTGAAATATTAATTTTTCAAAATATTAAAGTAGCTTGAAATTTATATTTTATTGTTTCCTTTTACAATTATATTTTTTCCAGGATATTTTTCCCATATGTGACAATTAAATGGTGTTAGATGCAACTGATATTTATGGACATATTTAAAATAAATTTTAATATTATTTGATTGTTAATGTAATAAAAATGGTAAAATGTCTTTTAATTTTTATGATCATTTTAAATAAAAATGACACTAAATACTCATGATTAATGACACGAGTTTTCTGTGATTCTGTGTGTAAGATTTGTATGTATAATTTATAAGATATTTTTATAAAACAAATAAAAACATTATAAAAACATATAAGCCGCAACTCTTAAATTATGACTCATTTCAGGTTTTTAAGTGCGGCTTATAGTCCGGAATTTACGGTATATCTAAATCCATATCTATATTTATAATTGTAAAAACCAGTTTATCAGCGTAAAACTATCTGCTAAGCTGATTTTTAATATTGATTTTTAGAGTCACAAAGATTTAATCTTACAATACGTTAAATAACGGGGTATAGTTAATCCAATTCAAATGCTTCATGAGCAATACATTCACAAAAAAACTCAAACAAGTAAACATAAAAATAATAAATATAACCTCTTAGTGAACTTTTAATTTTTTTTATTTTTGTTTTTTTTATCGACAACTGCACAGTTGAAATTGACTAATATTGAGGATATACTCGATAGTGGATCAGCTAGCAGTATAATAATAAATAGGATGAATGTTTCTTTGAATATCAGGTGAAAAATAGTTAAAGAATCTCGGGCCAATAACTATGAACCCAAAATTGTATTTGTGATAGTATAAATATTTCGGTAAATATGATTCGAAATGGAGATGAAAATAACAGTCGGGTTCAGTTCGAAATGGAAACGATAATCACAGCCAGATTTGGATGGATAAGATATTTCGCCATTAGGACGATGTATTATGGTTTATTAATTGCTTTAATTCTGAATTTTGATGTCATTAATTTTTTAAATTCAAATTCAGAATTGCCTATGGCAATTATTAAATTAAATAATATTATTCATGCGTCGGCTGATAATGCGATGCTGAATGAAACAGAGGCTAACTAAGACAAACGACAAGACCGAGGCTAATATAAACAAAAAAATGACTAGATAAATAAAATAAATGATTAAATAACAATAACATTTGACAAAAAAAACTCTTTCTGAGTGTCACAAATAAATAAATAGACAAATAAAATAAATCTTATAAAACCATTATAACAACAGGTTCTCCAAAATAAAATTAAAAAAGTAAAGAAATCACATAGCTAAAAATATCAGAGTCATCTTCTCTATGATCTCACACACTTGTAAAATATAAATGTAATACGAGCACAAAAACCAAAAAATTCAGACACAGTCACGCTCACAACAAAAAAGATGTGGTGTCTTGAGAGATATCACAATAATAAACTGTTAAAAATAGAAATACTAAAAATATCCTTGTTAGGTTGGGAATTATCATCCATTCTACATCAAAAAGAAATTAAGACTTGAAAGATTTATTAATCTACAACAGGTTAAATTTGTTATTTAAATAAATTTTCATTTTTTTATTTTCTTTTTTTAATTCTATTTTCCATTATTTTTTTTAAATTCGATTATATTTAGAAATTTTTAAAAACCAAAATTCTTATTTCCGCAAATTAAAAAAATAACAACGACACTCTCTTATACCACCGCACGCAAGAATTTTTTTAATTTTCTCCACATTTCTTTCACATGTTTTACCAGACATATCTTCAAGAACATACCTTCTATCATGTACTTTTCGAACGACTTTATATGGCCCATCGTATCTCCCTTGATCTTTTGTTCTAGATTCTACTTTTACCAATACATCATCTCCTGGGAAGAATTGTCTTCGCGTGATAGGCTCCTGGTCCTGCTCATATTGAAATGTCTTGCTATTTTTTCCATCCAATTTCTCCCTGCTAATGCGTCTTCTTAAAATGATTTCAGCTGACTCATCCCGATAGTCGTCTGTAATGTGGAATTTAATGAGAACTCGATCTCTGGTAGAATCTCTGCCCAGTCTGAACTTCTTCTTTCATGCAATGTTGCATTTATCAATTCTCTCACTGTACAGAATTGTCGTTCAATTTGTTCGTTTGTGTTATGAGAATATAATTTCAAAATTCTGTTTCTCTGCGAACTCTTTTATCTTTTTTGATTCAAAAACCTTACCGCAATCCACATTCATCGCCTTGGGAGAACCAAATTTCAGTATCCAATTCCGCATTATTCCTTTTACTATCGACTCTTCATCTTGTTTCGATATTGCTAATAACGTAATGTATTTACTGAACTGATCAATGATGCCTATAATATATTTCTTTTTCCCAGAAGTCTCCTTCAACGGTCCACAAATATCCACATAAATACATTCAAAGACCTCGGCAGCTTCTAATTTTATCGTGTTCTTTTTTGTTTTTGCCGTATATATTTTATACTTTTGGCATGATTCACAACTGCGTACAATCTCTTTGATCTTACCTTTCAGCTTGTCAAAATCCTTAGAGTCTCTTAAATAATACTCAACTTTTCTTGCACCCGCGTGTGCCAACATCCGATTGGTTTCCCAGATAATATCTTCGAGTAGCTTTGTGGTTTTCTCTTCTGATACAACATCCACTGCACAGATCTTGGTTTTTTCTTTCTTAGCTTCCTAGTATTGCATCAAACATTGAGTAAACGTATCACAATTCATCCTTGAAAGCATATCAGCATTCGTGTGCAAAGATCCTTTTCGAAATTCTAACTTCATATTCAGACTGCTCAAATAGTTAATCCACGTTTGAAACTGCGATGTAATTGACTTCTTAGTGTTCAGCATAAACGTGATAGCTTTATGGTAGGTACGCAAAGTAAACCGTTTATCATACAGAAAATGTCTAAAATGGTTACAAAAATAATACATGGCAAATTTTTTATAGTCTCCATGATTTTTTCTTCTAGCTGCTTTGGTTGACGAAAAGGTTTTAAATTAATTGGCTCTCCATTCGTCTTAATATGATGTTTTGCTAAACTGGTACATCCGATATCCCCTTTGTCAGCCCTGAATAACTCTGTCTGATTCTGAATGGCCTCAAAGAGTTTTGAATCTACTTTACCTATGCTATCTAACGCTCTTTTTAATCTCTCTCCTGGCCTTATCACCCTGCCGAATTTCGCTTGGATGTTACACACACTTCCATGTGCTTCCATTGATACATTATTGTCTTGAGATTCGTTCCTTTATATGGAATGACCGAAAATGTTCATGAATACTATGCCTCCTATCAGTTCCGGAACCACACTCTTCACAACAATAAATGGTACTGCTTTTCTTGTCTGACATATATTTACTTCTACCTCTATTTTACCCAATACTTTCAATTTTTCATCGTTGGCACCTCTCAAATTGATATCGCATTTTTCTAACACCAAATTATTCAAATCTTGATTATTAACATTAAAACCTGCTCCCGTATCCAACAAACACTCCCACTGTTTCCCCTGAATTTCCACTGTAACACTCGGACAACCCTGCATTTTACTATAAAATATCTCTGATTTCTGATCCTCAATCAACTCGTTATCATAGAATACTTTCTCAAAATTCTTTTTCACAAATCCATAGACCTTATTTATTGTTCGCACATCCAGCTCGCATCCGAATCCGTGGGAATAATCTTCTAAGATCAGTGGCATTGGGCTCCCATCAACTCCCCAATTGGCGGAGCCCAGTCTTTTGGATACGTCTTATCGTTTTTTTCTTCATTATCATCAAATGTGCGTTCTTCCTCTTCGTTCATTGTGTTGATTTTAAATTTCCGATCATTGTACTGCATTCTCGATCTTCCATTGTCGTAACCATTATTCTGTCTGCTAGAGTTCACTAAACATGCCGCTGATAGATGCCCATTACGGCCACATTTTTCACAGCGTATCTTTGGACATTGAGTTCACCTATGTCCATTCTTCCCGCACAAGAAACAAACCAATGGCTGTCTGTTAGGACAATTTCGACTGATGTTCTCGGTCTCTTTACAATTCCAACACTGCACTGGTCTTCTTTGTTGGCACTTTCTACTGAAATGTCCTGACTGGTGACAAATATACATTTGAACTCGGTTGATTCCTCCTTTGAGAGTTGTTTTCTCGGCTGAGTCTGATTTACCCATTTTTTAGTTACCTAAGGAGTCCTGCTGTTTTGAACATCTCGATAACTTCGGACAGCATTGATCCTGCTCTTCTTTTCGTGGTTTATTTCATCTACTCTTGACACTCTTTATTATCCGTAATTTAATTTCACGAACAACATCTTCATCATCAATGCAATGAATTAACATTTGAGCTTTCAGCTCTTCTTCCTCGAGTCTATGCGACAACATATTTTTTACCAGCCGGTCTACTTTTTTGAAAAAAGTCTGTGCGTTATCAGCACCTTTGCGATAACTCAACAGTTTTTCCAAATCCGTCGCGGCTGCTCTCGGTTTCTCAAACGCTAGTCTTAGCCGATCCTCAAAATTATCAGCTTTACCAGATGTGTTCTCATATGCTTCCAAGAGATCTTCATGTATCATGGAGTAAATACATGTTTGCCTTTCTTTTGATTAATTTCGGCTGCTTCAAAATATCTTCTGCAGCGAGAAATAAATGTTTCAAGGTCTTCTCCGATCTGGAACATGTCGGGAATCAGTCGGTTCGTGATTGAATCCGCTAGCGCTGCCACCATGTTAGGTTGGGAATTATCATCCATTCTAAATCAAAAAGAAATTAAGACTTGCAAAATTTATTAATCTACAACAGGTTAAATTTGTTATTTCAACAAATTTTCATTTTTTTATTTTCTTTTTTTAATTCTATTTTCCATCATTTTTTTAATATCGATTATAATTCGAAATTTTTAAAAACCAAAATTCTTATTTCCGAAAATTAAAAAATTAACAACGACACTCTTTTACAATCCTCAAATAAAAACAGTTGTTTAAATAAAAAGAAATTTTGCTTGAAAATTCAAAAATTGTAATTTAATAACTTATTTTAATCCAGTCGTATTTTTTTCGTTATTTAAATGTCGAAAAAAACTGGAAACATTTATACGACTAATGTCGTTCCTAACACCGTGTTTTGGTGAAATTTTGCGAAGCTAAAGAAGATAAAACATTCAAAGTAGCAAAATAATAAATGACTTTATTTGACTGCTATTTAAATGTGTACATGAACATCAAATGATTCACTCTGTTATTCAGAACTTAAATTAATTAGTTATACGAATCTACGACAAAAGACCGCGAATAAAAACGACGTGTGTTTAAAAGATCGGTGACAATAACGCCAAATTTAATAATCAAATTAATATTATTAAAATTAGTAAATTTAGTAAAATTATATTTAATTAATATTATTAATTGAAAATTTTTCAAAAAAGGGTCTAAATTAACATATAAATAAGCTGAAAATGTCCTGAAGTCGCAAAAACTTTCAATGCATATTTATGATGCAAAACTAAATTATAGAAAATTTAAATGGGGTCCAATCCGTTTTGTAGATAGAATCAGTGTTGTCGTTGAGTCACTATTTTCTCGAATCGAGTCGCCCTAAATATTTTGCGAGTAGAGTCGCTAAATTTTTTTACGAGTCATGAGTCGAGTCGAGTCACCTGACATATTTTACGAGTCGAGTCTCTAAAACGTTTTACGAGTAAAGGTGATGTCCTGCTCGTATGAGTTCTACTTGGAGGCCATTTATGATCTCTTGTACAGCCTTGAATTTGCGATGTTTTTGGGATTGTTTTAAAGTAGCCATCAAAAACTATTAAGAACAGAGAAAATTTTATTTATGTCTCTGTATTTATGTGCTGCATGAACGCTCACAAGCTACAAAATATGACTTAGACAATAGACGTAAACTGCATCTTTAGTGTGGTATTTGATCATTTGTGATTATGTTCCATTTTGCTTACCAGACATATTGCTGGATCTATCAAAGGACAGCCACTTTATATTCTGACATTGAACTTCAAGATTTCCCAATGCGAGCAGAATTCCTTCTTTTATTATAGTTACCTCTGTATTTTCCAACTCCTGAAAACTTATAAAGATTTCTTTTGGCTCACCTTTCAGGTCAAAATAACGAAGACAAACTGACAGAGTAGTTCTTCTTCGCAGATCAGTCTCCTCATCTGCCATGAAAGACAGATAGGGTACACCAATAGTGAATGGTTTCAGTTTGTTTTTTAAAAAGATTTGCATGTGTTCTTTGAAAGCAACAAGAAACTCACAAGAAATGTTGTTGAAAATATAAGTAGCATTTTGAGGACGGAGCTCCTGACATTGCTTCATGCGCCCACTATCATCTAGCTTAGTGCACAGATCCAGCAGTCTGCCATACTTTGTGGTGTGCGGTTTTTTTTCTTTTACCAGACAATATGCTATTTTTAAATAGTCTACTAGACGATCTTAGTTCTCTTCACTTCTCTCTGATTCACTTGCTATATTCAATTGATTGAAAACAGTTCCATGAACTCCCCCCTTTCCTTTTAAGTGTATAAGTGTGCTGTTGTTTTCTCCATTATTTGCATAATATGTCATTATTTGAGTGTCATTACTTGAAAAAATTTGTGTGTTTATTGTTAAATATGGCTTATAATTTGAAACTTTTTGAGGTGGAAGCGTTAAATTTTGGGGGAATGTTCCCATCAATCATTTAAATTCTATTGATAATTTTTTGCATCGAAATATATAGAAAATTAATTTTCTTTCGCTTAAAACATTTAGTGTGATAATTTAAGTATACATAATTATGAATTTTAAATTTACATTATCGTTGAAACTAAAATTAAATATGCATAGATTCATTATTCGAATTGAAGCGGAAAATTAAATGTTTGACCGAACATTTTACCTGTTTGGAATATAATGTAAAGAAATTGAATAAATAAATAAGTTTATATAGGGTAACGTGGGGCTAAGCCGACCA
The DNA here is from genome assembly GCA_001938485.1 of Girardia tigrina. Lineage (NCBI taxonomy): Eukaryota > Metazoa > Platyhelminthes > Tricladida > Dugesiidae > Girardia > Girardia tigrina. Next base: position 17,339 of record MQRK01215507.1, read on the forward strand.
TGGGGCTAATCCGACCACTTTTTGAATTTGAATAATTAGACTACTGTATCAGAATTATTTGCAATTTTTTGTGGACATGAAATACTTCACGTGTATTTTGGGTCTTTTCCGAATATTTTTTTAAAAGTGTTTAGAAAAATTAATAATATATTAGTCATGTTTGTTGCATTATTTTCGCAAAGGGAAAACCGCTATGCAAGCTCATAAGAAGATATGTTTTGTATATGGTAGTGACTCCTTAAAACTTCGACAGTGTCAATACTGGTTTTCTAAATTTCGTTCTGAAAAATTTCATCTGAAAGATGCACCACGCTCCAATAGACCAGTTGACGTTGATGACGATGAAATAACAGCACTGAACAAATCAAATCCACATATGACGACAAGAGAAGTTGCAGAGAATCTGGAAATATCAAAATCAAGTGTTGGAAGTCATTTAAAGAAACTTGGATTCGTCAGTAAACTCGATATGTGGTTACCACATGAACTGAAAGAAATTCATTTGGTGAAACGTATAGACATTTGCGATTCCCTTTTGAAGCGAGAACAAAGTGAAACATTTTTGAAGCACTTGATTACGGGTGACGAAAAATGGATTGTTTACAACAATGAGGAAAGGCCAACGATCATGGACAAACGTAGTGAGCCTGCCAAAACGATCCCAAAAGAAGAAATTCACCAAAAGAAGGTTATGCTTTCCATCTGGTGGGATTTTAAAGGGATTGTGTTTTTTGAACTCCTTCCGAGGAATGAAAGCATCAATTCAGACGGATATTGTGATCAGCTGGAGAAATCGGCTCATTCAATTCAACAAGAACGTCCTGAATTGGTAAATCGAAAAGGAGTTGTAATTCAGCATGATAACGCAAGACCGCATACAAGTTTGACCCCTCGCCAGAAACTCTTATCACTGGGTTGTGAGGTTTTTCAGCACCCTCAGTATTCTCCAGATTTGGCCCCATCGGATTTTCACTTATTTAGATCACTGCAGAATTCCTTAAACAGAAAAACATTCGCCAGTGATGATGACATCAAATCGTTCCTAGACGACTTTTTTGCTGACAAAGGTAAAGGTTTTTATGAATCAGGAATAATGAAGCTACCAGAAAGGTAGAAGAAAGTGATTGAAAATAATGGACAGTTTATCATGTAAAAATATTTGTGCATCCATATCATTTTTTGATAATAAATATTTTAGTAAAAAACGCAATGACTTTTTGGCACACCCAATAGAAATAGTAAACAGCTTATAGTCTAAATAACAGTAATCACTGTGAGGAATATTTTAAATTTGGTATGTTGAAATTGGTTTGTTGAATTTTGTATGTTGAGTTTAGTATTTCGAAATGTGTTTCTCCCACCCAGTTGGAAAATTGATATTTTAGATGTTCACGATAAATAATTATTTGAGTATAATTATTTTAAAGTACAACATAAGATATTTAAAAACTTTAAAAATATTAAATCGTTTCAAATTTTCATATTAAAATTTAAATAAAGTAAGTAGTTTTAACTAAGTTTTAAATTAAATAAATGTTCTTTCTTTTCATAAAATCATTTTTTAATTTGGTTTGGGAAAACCACAACAATACAAATCTATGAAATTTTTGTTGGGAAATCAACTTGTAAATAATAATAAAAATGTTCAAAAAAATATTAGTGTTCTTATTAATTATAAAAAATATGAAATAAAAATTTGATATACAATTTTATTACTTATTCTTAAATTAATATAATTAAAATAATTAAAGTATAATTAAAATAATACAAATAATTTAAATAATTACATGTATAAAAAGAGTTTTTTATATTACCACGTTTTTAACAATCAATTTTTTCCACTATATTGTCCTTAAAATTTCAGTTTTCTATTTTAAAATATTTAATCACTATTCTCACTAAACAAACACAAAATACACAAATTTTTACGAAATATTTAAATAATTTAGATATCAACTATTTACATAAACTATTAAAATCCATATACTTATTTAAATGTTGGATTCTTTTTATATTTTAATGTTAATCTCTATATATTTAAATTGACCGGTATAAGTGTTAACTAGAATTGATAAAATAAAATCATGAATTAAAATTAATTTATATCGTAAGATATAATCTGATTTGAGCTATTATTAATTATTAATTAACAACAACGGAGATTCAAATTTGATCAAAACAAAGATTCAAATCATTTTATTATACAAAATTTACCCATATAAATTGTCTCTATACAAACTGTTTTTTTTGCCAAAATGACAACTTAGACATGTTCGATCAACTTGAAATATTTTTTTCATGCATTGTCTTCGGGTTTTGATCTACTCTAAAAATTTCAACCCGATAGCTAGTAGGAGAGTTGGTCAAATTTGAGTTGAAAGATTTTTCCCGGACAGACCGACAAATGAAGTTTATAAAAACGTGGTAAAATACTTATGATTGTTGATTTCTTTAACATAAAAAAGTTATTACTATAAACTCGATAATTAAAATAAAAACATTATCAAATAGAATCAAAAACACTAAAATATAAGAAAAAATTTTTACAATTCAAAAATTTCAGTTATATAATCATTTTACAAAATAACTGCATTACCAAATTAATTTTCAAAAACAATCTTTCAAAAATATTTTTTCATACTAAAAGAAAAAAATCAAAAACTTAATAATAAAATTGAAATTTCCATTTTGAAAAATAATCGCATAAAAAATTCATTAATAAATAATTTTAAAAAACCAAAATTCACTTTTCTTTAAATAATAATAACAATAAAGATAATCGTTGTTTTAATCGACTGAAGTAGCGCCATATTGGTCATTTCTTTGCCTGGATTTTTTTGTTTGTTAAATTTGGGTTGTTGTCAATGGTTAATTTTGTAACAAAGAAAAATTCTAATTTTCATGGATATAACTGAAAGACACGGGTAGTGAGATGCGATTCGTAGATCTCTATATTCGTGTCTTTCATATTTATTCACGATAATCGTCGTAGCTGTTCACTTTAATGGGTTCTACGGTGTTGTGATATAATGCTCGATCGATCGCCGTTGTGTATATCACAGCCCCGCTTGGAACGCTCAAATATGAACAATCGTCATTGATATTTGATATGATAGTTAATAAAGAGCGAGTTTTGACTTTGATTTATTGATTGATGCGATTATGTGGATGACTGAAATAGAAATAAATATATCGCGGATAATCTTAAATCAAGTAATTTTTCAAAAATAAATTTGAAGAAGTAATTGAATTATATCAAAATTATCAAATTTTTAATTAAAAAATACTTAGAAAACTTATTAAAATTAAGTAATTTTCGTTAATTTCAAAAATATTTAATCCTTTATTTCTTAAACATTCTTTTTTGAACAAATTAATAGATAAAAATTAACTTGAAACATTTCGATCGTCTATTTTATGAGGTTATCTTCCATTGATTCAGTTATTTTTTTTAAATTTAACAAAAATAGTATTTTAATTTAAATATTTCTAATGAGCTGATTGCTGAAAATTTTTTTCATCAAATTTTCCATTGATTTGGTTATTTTTTAAAAATTTAACAAAAATAGTATTTTAATTTAAATATTTCCAATGAGCTGATTGCTGAAAATTTTTTTTTCATCAAATTTTCCATTGATTTGGTTATTTTTTAAAAATTTAACAAAAATAGTATTTTAATTTAAATATTTCAAATGAGCTAATTGCTGAAAAATTTATTTTCATAAAATTTGCTAGTGGAATATTGATTGACATTGTTTTGATTAATATATGATCGAGGTTTATCTTTAAGTAATTATTTGTATAGATTCAAGAAATGATTATTTATTGATTAATATTTAAAATTAATATTATATGTTAATATTTTAAAAATAACATTCAAATAAATATTAAATTTAAATTTCTCTTTCAATATACTTGGAAATATTTTGCTTGATTCTGTTTTCCAAACTATCGAGAAAATTGTTTTCAAAATTTTTTGTTGATTAATGCGTGAAAATAGTACTAACAACTCTTTAATCTAATTTTTTCAAATTTATTTTCTGCTTTTTAAATAGAATGTCTAAAATTCGACATCAATTGACTTTATCTCATATTTATGGTAATCGTCACGACAGTAAACTTTACTCGGTTCTACGGTGTTCCGATATAATCCTCGATCGATTGTCATTGTGGATATCACAGTCCCGTTTGGAACGCTCAAATATGAGCGATTGTCATTGAAATTTGATTTAATAATGCAAAATATACGAGCGAGTTTTGACTTTGATTTACTGATAGATGCGATTTGTGTATGATTTAAATAGATATAAATATATCGCGGTTGATTTTAAATAAAGGAATTTTTCAAAAAATATAAGTTTAATAAAGCAGAATATAAAAAAAAGGTTTTAAAATATTTTTTTCTACTCTTAAACTGGTTGGGGTCTGTTTAGATTACTTAGACAATTTTCATTTGAATTTTTATTATTATTACATTTAGAGTCATCACAACTCTCGGAATCGCTATAATTGGTTTTTTATTTCTATTTCTAATCATGATTTATACGAACAATTTTTCTAAATCTTTTTAAAATATTTAATTTCTAAAAATATTAACTAAAAATAATAATTTTAACCATTTCTTTATCTATAAACACAAATCTAAAATATGAACATTTGCCAACCTTTCAGTGTATTACAATACTAATCTAAAAATTTGTTCGCAAAAACGAACAACAGGCGGTAAAAGGTTAAATATATCTTCGCATCGTTGGCATTGATATTTTGATGTTTATCCTAACAAGCTATCGCGGCGAGTATAATGATTAAGTTGGGGGATGTGATTAGTTGATAAGATGGTACAGACGATTTTTCAGAATGTATCGAGAAAATTTGAGCTGGTGGACCATCTCCAGAAGTTGTAGAACTTATGTCGCTATTTTTATCCGATGGAACGTTCGTCGTGTATGAAAGGCTATCAGAGAGCGTGAAATGGAGAAGGCATTTTGTATTGATCAAGTGCCGACTTAGTGAATTATGTCGTAGTAGGTTAGCGGACAACGAGCTGGTGGACGTGTTCGTGGCTGACGTAAAAAGTTTAGTAGGTGTAATTGATTTTTATGATTGTGAAGAGTTAGTAAAGAGTGCGGTCATATTAGGTCTACCAATTTTGGTACTGCACCAAATAAGCTCAACCTGTTCGCTGTATGATCGACCGTTAGTCAATATAATCAAGATGGAACGGCCTATAATCAAATCGGAGCCATGTATTGTGGGGCATCATCAGATTCGGAGACATCATTTCGATTCTGGGGAACCGGCCGATTGGACACGATTTATGGATCCTTGGACAGATAGAAAGTGTTTCAGGTGCAACAATCCGGGGTACATAGCCTGATTCTGTAGAGCTAAGCGCTACAACTGTTTCATTTGAAATGATGGAAACCACATGGTGGATCACTGTCCAAATGATGAGCGTAAGTAGGCCAAAAACGAATGATGGAAAGACAGATATGTGCAGTTACCTAGTTTTGATGTTGGAAAGCATGGAAGAATGGTGCGGACTAGTGTAGTACTAGGTCAAATGTTGTTCGAAGATAAGTGAGGTCTTGTGGGCTCAGGAGAGTGAATGTAAATATTGTGATGTTGAGCGAGAAGAGCCTACAAGAAGTGGAAATGTGTAATCTAAGTGAAGGTGTTAGACGGAAGGAGATAGTATTGAATTGTGTGTTTGTAGAAGAGTTGCCGGGGTGCGAATTGCTGATCGATTTGGATGGCATAAAGAAGTTGCATGGAGTTCATATTTCTTCTGAGGGTGATGTAACTTTTGGTTTTAAACAGAAGTTATCGAGAATTGCAAGCGTATGCTATATTGGCATTGATGCACGGGATGACAGTGAAGGCACTGAAGAAGTCGAGGCCAGGGAACGTGACGAGGACACTTGTGAGGCATCAGTGGAACCCATGATTGTAGATAAGGATTTCGACGCATGGTTTGAGGGAAAGAAGTGGACTGTAAGGTACCGATTGATCGAACCAGATGGGCAGATCGTTTTATATAACAGAGATTCAAGGTAAGTTCAATGACGAGATTGAAAGATAGATCAAAGAGGGTTCAACCTCCAAGGTTGGTTATAAAAGTGTGATGTACACGAAGGAGGGATAATTCCGTTGAAGGTCGTTGTTGAACGAAATAAAGGTAAGGTCAGTCCAGTGCTTTATTTAAGGGAATTGAATGAATTCATATCTAGTCATTCTGCAGAAAGCGATATATGTGATGAAAAGCTTAGGAGATGGCGCAAATGCGATCTAACTTGTGCATCATAGATCTAAAGACCGCGTAGATGCAATTACATGTATCGCGAGAGTTGTAGAAGTTTCAGGTTGTTCGGTATAAATGACAAATGTATGTGTTAACCCGTCTCAGTTTTGGCCGAAAAGTGACACTGAAAACCAGGTGGCAGTAACTAAGGTTGCGTTATCAAGCAACCTTGATGTGGAAGACGCTACAGATTCATATGTGGATGATATCAGCGTAGACTTAAATAAGGTTAGTAGTCAAGAAATGTTGAAGACTCTAGAACAGTGGTTCCCAACCTTTTCAACCTCACGTACCCTTTACCAAAAGCTCAGGTCGTCGCGTACCCCTTCCTAGGTGATCTTTTTTACGTAGAGTCCATCAAATAAAAACATCATGCTTTTAATCAAATTACATCATGAAACAGAGCGCAGCAAAAGTACACGACGGGTAGTACATAGTCCTCATAGTGATAGACGACATCGAATAGAATCAATAGAATAGATGTAGACTGGAGTTTTAAACTGTCATAAAGTTTCATGGAAACATAGACATCGTGTATCATATTCAGTGTGATGGCTGTGCTTGCTTCTGCGCCACAAGCTTCACGATACGTGGCACGGTTTTAGACAACGTGCACCTGAGATCGTTCTCCACGACCAGGCGATTTCTCTGCTTCGTCTTCAAAAGCAAGAGGTGGAAAAATCCGCTTTCGCACAGGTAAGTCGATGGGAAGGGAATGAGAATTTTCAGCGCAATCCGAGAGACTCTGGGATACGACGTCGCCATTGCGCACCATAATTTTGAGAGGCTCACTTGGAGAAAGAGCTCTTTCGCACTGCTGTCGTTAACCATCTCGATGAATTCTTCTTGCACCTTGTTCATGGTATCTGAGATGCAATCTGCGCTCTGTGGGAAGGGATTGCGCACAATTTCGAAGTCGGCAGTGTTGACGTCTTCCAAATACTTGGACATTTCTCGATGCAACGTCATCAAATGCTCCTGAATGGCAGACTTTATGCAGTCGTCCAGGGTCTCTTCTTTCGACCTCAACCAATTGTTCAGGGTGTCGAACATATCCACCTTACTCTCCGAAACTTTCCAGTGACACATCTCCAGCTTCATTTGGAAGGCCTTGCCTTTGTCAACGAAATCAAGGATGGTGCGCTCGCTGCCTTGCATGGATATATTCAGGATGTTCAGCCGAGAGAAGATGTCGACAAGGTATGCCAGACGCGTAATTCACGCTGCATCTTCAAACTGAGCTACGAGTTTGCTTTTTTTCTTTAATACTAGAAATTCTTGAATCATTTGGCAAAGTGAAAACACACACTGAACAACATTCCCACGAGAAAACCAACGTACCTCAGAATGGTAAAGCAGCGCATATGTGCCAGAATCCATGTCCCTCCAGAGTTCTGCAAAAAGCCTTTCATTCAGAGCACTTCCCTTGATGTAGTTGACTGTCTCGACCACCCCTGCCAACACCACCGGGAATTCATAAGGGCTTTCGAAGCCAGGGCATATCGGTGGATCATGCAGTGCACTGAGAGGACGTCGGCCCCTTGCTCCCGGACGAATGCCTGGAAACCAGACTTACGTCCCAACATTGCTGGAGCTCCATCTGTACAGGTTCCACAAAGGTTCTTCCATTCCAGTTCTTCTCTGTCGAAGAAAGCCTTGATTTTCCCGAAGATGTCGATGCCCCTTGTGTGTGTTTCAAGAGGTTCGCAGAACAAGAACTCTTCTTTTAGGTCCCCTTCATGAACAAATCGGGTGAACACCATCAACTGCGCATATGATGCTACATCTGTATACTCGTCCACTTGTATCGCAAAGAGCCCCATTGGTGAATTCTTAATCTGCGAGATGACCTGAGACTTGATGTCTTGCGACATTTCATCGATTCGGCGTTGCATAGTGTGTTAGAGAGGGAAAGCGGTAGGAGCTTCTTGGCACTTTCTTCGCCTAACATAATGCGAACGATATCAGTCACTCATGGCAAAATTAAATTCTCCGCGATAGTGTGAGGTTTATTTTGCTGGGCAATGCGGTACGCGACTGCATAAGACGCTTCTACTGCTGCGGTCGTTTGCTGCCGAAAGACTCCTGTCGCATCCAGTCGTGAGCGCTTGACAGCAGCTTCCTTTCTCTGGAAGAAGGTTGCGTCCTTTTCTTTTAGCTCCGAATGACAGCCTTCCAGATGCATCTTCAGTAAGCTGGGTTTCATGGATTCTGCAGAGAGCGCTTTATAGCAAATGACACACTGAAGCCGCTCGATGCCAGCAACACTGAGCACCGTGAATCCGTATTTAATGTAGTCTTCATTGTATAGCCGTTTCTTTGCATGTGAAGCTGCCATACTGCAAGAGATATCACCATATTCGCATATTAAGACAGAAGTAAATAAACCGACTATTAATTCACTTCTTACTTGCTTTCTGCCGAGCTGAATCAGGTAATTTTTGCTCAATGAACGTTCCTGAGAGAGTGGAACAAACAGTATGTCGGCTGCAATTGACAGAGTGAGCTATATATATAGCTTCAATCAGCAGCAATAGCTTCAACTAGCTGCAATCAGCATTCACTATTGCGTGCGTGGTGTGTGTGTATCACAGAGTGAGAGAGAGACACCCCCATGCAAATGCATAAATACAATATACAAGCGCGTAAATACCGCATCACTTGCTTCAAAACGTTGTACCCGCCGCATACCCCCTGACTTTAGCGTTTTGTACCCCTGTGGGTACGCGTACCACAGGTTGGGAACCACTGGTTTAGAGGATTTGTAGTTTCGATATTAATAAACTGTGATCTGATAAACTCGCATCGATTATCCGTTTCTGAATACGTTTATTGATACTATTGATTTGAACAATATAAAGCTGTGTGCTATTTTGTGTTATTCAAAAATAAAGTTTTGTAAATGAATTTGCGTTCATTCATTTATATATTTATGTTGGAAGTTCTTACTGATTAATTGAAGTCAGATTTGCAATTAAAGTTTACAGAGTAAAGATTAAAGATTAAAGATTTGTGTTCCTAAAAAGTAAATATTTAAGTTTAAAAATTTTGATAATCAACAATATTGGGTCAGGAGAGAGTAATGGTCGAAAGCGGATTAACCCCCTAGAGGTTTCGTCGAGATATAGGACTGTGTATATCTACGGTTGGGAAACTCTCAATCTTTTTAGTTGAGTATCTAAATTCGATTAGATTCTATGTTCGCAACGTTGTAAATATTTTCCTATAATTAATTGAGAAAGAGACGAAAGTGAAAAGAGAGAGAAGTCTTGACTCTATAGAGGTCCAGAGGAGACGAGGCAGAAGTAGGATCAAAGTGGGCGACGTAACAATTACGAGAAGAGTTGCGACGTAACGCGGATAATAAGACTTGTAAATATTATAAATAAATGTTGTTTGGACTAAACAGTATTTAGGAATGTAATAAGATTCACGACGCTATTTGATAGTGCCGATATTTGTATATAATAGTGACATTAATGTTTGGTAATAATAATAATAAGGATGAAAATGGCACTAATGTAAATACAACAATATATGAATAGTATACATGTAATGAATCAAAGGCAAATGTATTAGATATAGTTTGGGTCCTTGTGAGATTTGTTTTATTCGTTCTCTTAATTGGATTTCTCCTACTAAAATTTTTATCAAATTTCAGATAAACCATTGAGTGAGACGGAAGGACTACTTTAATTGAATGAATGGAGTTTTGTACATAAAATAACTTAAAGTAGAAATAATTTAACTTATCGGTAATAATTTCAAGTACAATGATGTCGGTAGCGATCAAAGATAAAAGGAAGTGTAAATAGTTATGATAGTGTAATGAGTGTATATGGTTGTGGAGCTCGATACGAGAGTAACAATAACGGTATGACTAGATGAGATGAGCGTCGTGCTCGCCGATTTTGCGTAGCACTAATTATCGATTTCTCAATCAAATTGTGAATTTCATGACTAAAATAGCTGATAAATGGGTAATGTATTTAATTGTGAAATAGTTATGGCAGAGAATTACTATAAATTAATCTACTGTAAATATAAAATATCATCAAATATAATCAAACATAAATATAATCAAGTGTAAGTATGAAATAAATATAAATTATGGATAATAATTGAGTCTCTGATTAAGGTGAAGAACTTTCTGGAAGTGGCGAAGGTAGACCGCAGCATGCAAGGGGCACGCGGTTTGATCGTCGCTTACTTCCTTGGGGCTCTCTTCATCCTATATGATTAACACTAAACTCTCCAAGCAATCACGGAAAATAATATCAACCCCTCGGATGCTGAGACCACCAGTCGGGCCATACCCGTTACTGGTTAGAACCCGAAGGCGCTCCGAAGCGCATACTACTTACTGATATGTGAGGAGGAGCCGCGTCTGTTCCCTTAAACAATGAGTAATTATCAAGAGGAATATGAAGTGCGTATGAGTTACCGTTGAACTCAAAAAACGGATGGGGGCTCTGTGTCAACAAAAATGTTGTCGAGAGAGGGGAACACGACGCAATCATCTCCAAAGTTATTCTTGCTATAACTGCAAGAACATCTAAAATCGAATCAATTTTGAAGACGCGCAAATAAAGGTGCAATTATAGATCAAGCAACACGATGGAGTTGTATGCATGCAATGGCACATTGATTACTCGAATTAAAGACCTACTTAGTTGATATGGCAAATTTAAAACTTGCATTAACAGAAGACCAATGGTCAGAAATTTCGAAGATAGAAATTTTGCTGCATCATCCATACCATGTGACTAAAATGTTACAAGCTGAGGATTTAACTCCCGGAAAATTCCTTAAAGAATGGAAAAATTTAATACATAAATTATATCAAATTTCAGGATCCATTGCTGATGGTATAATTAATTCTATGAAGAAAAAGGAAATTTCTTTAGAAAATAAAATTTTACTAGCAGCTGTTTACGTAGATCCGATGCATCGGATACTATTAATTGAAGATCAGTTATTAAGAGGTACAGAAGTTATATGCGACATTGCATGTCAAATAAAAAGCGCTCGATTTGAAAATCAAGATAGCTTAAAGGATTCATTATTATCACCAGACTCACTGTCAGATGATAATTACGATATCAAGAAATTTTTAGATAGACAAAACTGTTTGAAACGTCGTCGTTTAGAAATTACCACATCGGTTATTGAAAAAAATAAAGCAAATATGAAGGAGAAACTTTCAGCCATATTTAAAGAAATAGAAAGATATGACATATCATCTTAGGTGAAGATACCAGAAACGGTTCTTTAATATCCCGAGGAAGTATGAGATATCGCTTATATGCTTTCAGCATTGCCTCCGATACATGTGAGAGTGGAATGCTTATTTTCAGCTTTAAAAATTATAAAATCAGTGTTATGATTGAAATGTATTTTGCCGGAGAACAAGATCGAGTGTCCCGGAGCATGCTCCTCAAGAACGAATACTGTGAAATTTCGGAGGCAATATCTGTAAATGTCATATGAATTATACCTTCGTTCGATCGTGTTAGAACAATGAAGTTAAGACCGCCATCCAGCCTACTCGAGGTGAGGATCTTCAACTCTACTACAACATAAACATCTAACTCAACATGGTGTTTCCTCGCACCGGTCAATTTCCATCGGGTGTACGTGAAGTAATTTTTCGATTAGCACCTATTGAAGCACTGTTCGACTGAGCAATAAAACGATCCGAACACATGTTCAGATCGAATTTTCTCGAAGAGAATGATGTGTTGAAAAACGACTTATTCGTTCTCATCGAATGTCGTTATTTTTCTATTAAATGAATATAGGAAAGAGAAGCAATAGTTGTAAATAATTTCGTGATTGAAAACCGAAAAAGGAAGATCACAAAAATGTAAGATACGTAATAAACTTTTTTTATACAAATTCCAATTTAAAAAAAAATATTAAAACAAAATTCTCTTTTTATTTCAGTCCGATATTTTTTTATTTACATAATTTCTTGTATACTTATTATTTTTCTTGTTCACACTAATTTTCGATTAAAAAATCATAAGCAGCTCTTGTTGCTGTTTTAACCGAATTCACATTCATGAACGGGTTTTTAACATGAAAAACAGGATCTGACCGCTGAATAGATGTATAAATCACGGTTTAAGACTTCGTTTACATAAAGTAGAACAATAGGACCATGGAGTCCCAATGCATTTAAAGTGTCGCGTTCCCCTCTCTCAACAACGTTTTTGTTGACTCAGAGGCCCCAGTCGCTTTCTGAGATTAACGACAACTCATAGGACTTAACATCGGAACATTACTCCGGAACGGAGGCGTCTCCTCCACGCATATCAACGAGTTGTATGCGCTTCGGAGTGCCTTCGGATTCAAACCGGTGATGCGTATTACCCGATTGGTAGCTCAAGCGCCCGGGGGTATGACGAATCTATTCTTTATTTACAAACTCATCGTTATTATTTATGTCTAACAAAGAGAACCTCAATGAACTCGCCAAATAGTTTCAATTAATAACCGTCAAATGGTTTCAATGTATTTCGTCGATGAACTCGCCAAATAATTTCAAAGTGATAATCGTCAAGTAGGGTAAATTGTGAATAAAATAAATAAAAATTTTAAAGTGATGCGTGTGCATTAGGTGCTAATGTGATTGGGTATTTATACCCTACAGGATGTTCGGTGAATTCGAACAACGTCCTGTTTACACGTCGAGGTAAAGTAAATGGTAGTCTCGACATCCCGTGCGTCCGTCCGTCAAAGTATATTTACGTATATTTTCGTCATTCTCACGGCCACAGCCCGGACAACGAATGCGCAGCTGCGAGGGATGCTGGTGCATGTTTATCGGTAATAAATTTTATTTTATCTTTGTTTTATTGTTTATATTTCAGGTATCTCTGCGCTGACGACAGGAATGCCGAACTCGTCTGGATTAAGTAAATTTAACTTTATTAATTAAGATTTTTAATTAAGAATTTTTTGCTTTTCAGGTTATTCGAACTCCAAGCAACGGACCGAAATCTCGACCCGACTCGGCATTCCGACAAGCTGAGAGTCAATTTAAAACTACTTGAGGATAGTCGAGTTTGACTATCCTAAAACACTCGGAACATGGCTCTCATGCGTAAGGGATGTCGGGTTTGGGAAAGGATTTATATGGGGATAACAGGAAAGGGTTGTCGTAATTTGAACTCTGTCGTAACAAAAGTCTTTGGTGTCTTTCCGGAGGGTATGACATTTGTAACTCCAAAATTAAAAATAATAAACAAGAAAGAGTCAGCATGAAAAAAAGTAAAGCCTAAATCGGAAAATCATTTGCATTTGGTATGCCTTAACCTTCCATGAAGATGATGTTTTGCATTAAGACGTAAATGATGACGATTCTTTGGAATACGTTTTGAAAATAGGATATAACTTATTTTTAAACCCTTTAAATGTAGAGTATTTTAATAAGAGAAAATTTTAATAAAATTTCAAATAGATGAAATTTCAAGAACTTTAAATTAATGTTCACAATATTAGATATATAATAATATAATTATAATGCACCGACACATTTCAGTTGTATAAAGTATTCTTATCGAAACGATTTATCACTTCAACAAGCATCTGTTACTAATCAAACTCGAAGAATGTCACAACATTTATTTATAAAAATCAAAGTCGTCGTCATGGTCGTCCTCTTTGATATTCTTCTTATTAACAGATGCTTTTGTATTTTGAGATAAAGTACCAATATTAAAATCATCATCTATGTTCTTGATTGATCGGATCAATTTATCTTTGTTGGAATTCGATGGAATATTTCCACTTTTATCTCCCTTATTTATGGAGGTTGTAAACAAGGCATTTATATCGTCATTCGGATCATCATCTTCGGAAGAATTCTCGATTAAATTTGCCATGTTCAGAGAACTCTTCAAATGGTCGTACGTTATGGAAGCTAAAGTATGTAATTTCGAGTAAATAAAAAAATAACATCAAACATGAGATATTTCCACAGATACCAGAGAGGTGTGTTTGGTATTATTTAACAATCAAGACTTGTAAAAAAATGAGTACCTGTTCAAAGGCCATTTTATGTTGCTGTGTTTGCATATCGTATTTCATATTATTCTGATGGCTTCATCTGTAAATCGTGCCTCATATACAGCTTTGTCAACTTTAGCAAACTATAAATTTCAATTTAACAACGTTACTTTTAAAAGTGTAAGGGGTGGCTCAAGACTTTTGACCGGTACTATATATATATATATATATATATACAGGGTGACGCAAAATAAACTCCAAGGTACTTTTCTATTGGATCTTTTTATCCACCTACTTTTTTATAGGTAAAGTATACATTTTTAGAATCCTGAGCGTCGCCAAATTCTGATGGTATATAAAAAAAATCGAAAAAAACATCAAAAATTAAAAAAAATTTTGGAGACGAAAAATTTAACAAGCTTTTTATTCCATAAAAGCATAACAACAATTAATTATCGAATTTCAACTTGTCCTCCATCTCTAAGAAAACATTCATGCAAACGTCGTCTGTAGTCGGCCACAACGCGTTCACGAAGTGCGCGGTCTTCACGGATTTCATTGGCAACTCCTTCAATCGCTGCTCTCAACTCTTCAAGTGTGCTTGAACGTTGTTCGCGATGATAAATTCGACCTTTCATGTAGCCCCACAACCAATAGTCACATGCTGTAAGATCTGGCGAGCGAGGTGGCCATGTAACTGGAGCAGGATGCGCCAGTGTTCTGCGACCTATCCATCGATTTGGAAACTGTTGACCCAACAATTCAAGAAAATCTCCAAAAATGTGTGGCTGAGCGCCGTCATGCTGCTCAATGAGAGAATTGAAATTCGGCCAAGTTTGAAGCTCTGGAATAACGTGCTCTTGATACAATTCAGTCATCCAACGACTATTGATTCCGCGCTCATTTCCTTGTCGCTCCCAAAAGTATGGGCCAACAACACCTTCGACACCAATTCCGATCCAAACTGTCAATTTTTGAGGATGAAGTCGACGAACATCAAACTAATGAGGATTTTCATCGGCCCACATGATCCAGTCTT